>VXBP01007514.1:0-131539 GCA_013400115.1 Rhinopomastus cyanomelas
GTCTCTTTAGCTTGGAGAAGAGAAGACTGAGGGAATGAAGACTGAAGAGAAGACTCATTAATGTCTACAAATATTTGAGGGGTGGGTGTCAGGAGGATGGAACTGGGCTGTTCTCGGTGTCATGTAGTGATAGGACGAGGGGCAATGGTTGTAAGCTGGAACATAGGAGGTTCCACATCAACCTGAGAAGGAACTTCTTCCCAGTGAGGGTGACGGAGCCCTGGAACAGGCTGCCCAGGGGGGTTGTGGAGTCTCCCTCACTGGAGATATTCAAGACCCGACTGGATAAGTTCCTGTGTGACTTGGTTTAGGTGATCCTGCTGTTGCAGGCGGATTGGACTAGATGATCTTTCGAGGTCCCTTCCAATCCGTAGTGATTCTTTGATTCTATGTGACCTGACCTAGGGGATCCTGCTCTGGGCTGGGTGATGTCCCTTCCAACCCCTCATCAAATTCTGTGATGCTGTGGTAGGCGACCAACCCAACACACACATGTCCCTGGCTATGTGTTTCCTGTGGCTGAGACCCACTAATCAGATCAGCCCCAAAGCAGACGACATCAGGATTGTCACAGACTCTGACGTGGCCTTGTGCGTGAGCTCCGTGTTTTCTCACGTATGGGAAAGCTGGCATGAGAGCCTGTGGCTCCGGAGGAGCTGCTCGTGCAGGTTGACCGCACAAATGAATTTAATCACTTGCGCAAAATCTGTTTTGCTCCTTCGCGCTGTAACGACACCGATCTGATTGTTTTTCTTTGCTTTAACTGGCAAAATGTGCCTCTTTGGTGCTTTGAATAATTAATGCTGTAGAATTGGGCTTTGATCCAGTGCCACACCAGGAAGTGCTGCACTCTCCAATCTGCTGCAAAGCAGCGTTTCCCAGTGCATTATTTTTACTCTAATGCTGTACAATGGGAAGTCCTGCAGAGCCTTGGCTAATGTGGCTGCTTCTGTCTCTTCATCGCAGCAGTTGGCTCTTCCCTAACCTGGGAGAGCTACACATCCCATTAGTTTAAAGCAAACCCAGCCTGGCTATCCGCCTGCTCGTGAGGTCCCAACTGTGTTTATCTGCTAGATGTGTCCTCAGAGGCTGGTGGGAACTGGGATGGTTTAAAACCTGCTTGGAGCAGCAAAGCCCCGCAAGGTGGGACTCTAGACAGGCTTTGCACGGTGGGTTCATGGTGCATCTTCCCATTTAGATTGGAGGCTACCTGAATCTTTGTGGGAAAGGTCAGCGTCACTGCTGCTGTGCTGGCGTTCCCTGGACATACCTGCCAAGGGTTGCTTGGTTTACTTGATGATCTCGAGAATCTTTTCCAACCTGAATGATTTGCTGATGACACAAAGCTGGGAGGAGTGGCTGACACCCCAGCAGGCTGTGTTGCAGTTCAGTGGGACCATTCAGCCCTACAGGCTGGAGAGCTGGGAGGGGAGAAATTGAATAGACTATAACAAAGGGTAGTGTAGAGTCTGGCATCTGGGCAAGAACAACCTCAGGTACCAGTGTAGGGTGGGGACCAACCTGTTGGACAGCAGCATAGGAGAAAGGGAGCTGGGGGTCCTGGTGGCCAGCAGATTGGCCATGAGCCAGCAATGGGCCCTGGTGGCCAAGGCAGCCAGTGGCATCCTGGGGTGGATTAGAAGGGGGTGATTAGAACATGGAGAGGTTCTCCTCCCCAGCTACTCTGCCCTGGTGAGACCACATCTGGAATGTTGTGTCCAGTTCCAGAAGGACACAGCTGCTGGAGAGAATCCAGTGCAGAGCCACAGAGATGATGAAGGAAGGGGAGCATCTCCCTGCTGGGGAAAGGCTGAGGGAGCTGGGGCTTTTGAGCTTGGAAAAAAGGAGCCTGAGTGGTGACCCCATGAATGTTGATAACTGTGGAAAGGGTGGGTGTCAGGAGAATGGAACCAGGCTCTGCTCAGAGGGACCTAATGATAGGACAAGGGGGTGAGCTAAAACAGAGGAGGTTCCACATCAATGTGAGAAGGACCTTGTTCTCAGTGAGGGTGCCAGAGCACTGGCAGGGGCTTCCCAGGGTGGTTGTGGAGTCTCCTTCTCTGGAGATGTTTCAAACCCACCTGGTCATGTTCCTATGTGACTGGATCTAGGGGATCCTGTTGTGGCAGGGGGCTTGGACTGGATGATGTTTTGACATCCCTTTCAATCCCTGGTGTTCTGTGATGCTGTGATTCATGGACCCAGTCTGTGGTGTTCTGCTGCAGGCAAGAGGAACTTAATGGTGGACAACGGTGTGACGCCAGTGTGTGAAGACAGCTCAGTGAGAGGGGGTTGAAGGCTTTGGCAAGGCAGACTGATGGAAATCTAAGCCAGGCAGTGTTGGGGGATGGATTTGTCGTACACTCAGAAATCAAAGGACTAATTTGACGTGTTCATCATCCCGAGCTCCGCTCCCTGTTACTCATTATGCTGTGAGCAAACCGAGGTGCACAGTTCTGAACAGAGCTGGCGTCCAGCTAGCTCCTAATTCAAATAGTAAAAAACCTGTAAGACTTCTGATTAAAAAAATTATGTTTAATCCTGATCATTAGTCAAGATGGCTTGCCTGAATTTCAGTTTTACTCCTTTTTGATGGCCACAAGCAATGAACAGGTTGTTACAGAATAGGTGGACATACTTGGCTGGACTTTCTGTGCCCTGCTAACAAAACACTTTCCCTCTTGCTCTGTGGTAAGGGTTTGATTCCTTTTTTCCAGTGAGTTTCTGCAGAGAGTCCCTGAGCAGGTAGGGTGTGTGTTGAAGGATTTGCTCTGCTTCCATACTCGTAGCTGATAAACCCTTGGAGCTGCCAGGACTCAGAAGGCAGACATGACTCAACCCAAAATGACCTGGGACCAAGTGGTAGAGCCCAGCCTTGCCACCCCGTACAAGCCCCTAAGTTTACTTGAATGAGTGGGATGTTTAGAATCACAGAGTTGGAAGGGACCTCCAAAGGGCATTTAGTCCAATCTCCCTACAACAAGCAGGGCCAGCGCTCGCCAAACCAGTCTGATCTTGAATGGCTCCAGGGATGGGGCCTCCATCCCCTCTCTGGGCAGCCTGTTCCAGGGATCCTCACCTTCAGATTCAACAACTTTTTCCTCCTGTCCAGCCTCACTCTGCCCTTTTCCAGCTTAAAACCTTTTCCAGCTTCGTCCTGTCATTCCTTGCCCCTGTGAACAGTCTTCCCCAGGCTTCTGACAGCCCCTTTCAGGAGTTGGATGGTCGCTAGAAGGTCCCCTCAGAGACTTTTCCTCTTTAGGCTGAACAGCCCCAACCTCCTCAGTCTGTCCCCAGAGCAGAGAGACTTCAGCTCTCTGGGCATTTTTGTGGCCTCCTCTGAGCTGGCTCCAACAGGAACTTGTCATCCTTGTGTTGGAGGCTCCAGAGCTAGATGGAGGACTCCAGGTGAGTCTTCACCAGTGCAGAGCAGAGGGGCAGAATTCCCTTTCCCAACCTGTAGCCATAGTTCTGCTGATGCAGCCCAGGATGTGTTCGCTCTTCTGGGCAGCAGTTGCTCACTAGTGGCCCATGGCCAGCTTTTCACCCATTAGTACCCCAGGTCTTTTTCCAGAGCACTGCTTTCCAGCAGGGCTTCCCCCAGTCTGTGTCAGGAGACAGAGCTAACGGGATATAGTGGCCGTTACATACAGTGGGTGCTGTGCATATCAGATATTATATTAGATAATGGCTAAAACTCCTCTGGAGGTTTATTTTCAGACCCTGAGTGTGTTGAGAGAACTAATGGGCAGTGAGGAAAGGGATTGAGCTGTTAAACGACCATCCAAACAACATCACTGAAATTAAAGATGAGGGAGAGGGCAGGCAGTGCAGTTTTATTACTGGAAGTGTGATGAGGTTTGTAAGAAGGAAGACGTCAAGCAAGAACCTTAGAAAGATCTTTATTTTGGGGTGGGGAGGAAAGGAAATCAAGAAGAAAACCCCTCTCAAACCAACTGTGTGTGTTCTAAGGCCACGAAGGCGACAGCACTCCCAGGCCATGCACCTTCACATGAGAAGAACAGCCTAAGACAGTGCTAGAAGCTGACGTGGGCAGTCTAACTCCCAGGGGAAGGGACATGGAAGCAAAGTGCAGTTCTGGGTGATTTTCTGAGCTGAAATATGACTACAGTAGAAGTGAATTTCCCTGCATTGTCATTAATCACCTAAGGGGCTGGACAACTGTGTGGCCTGTAGGTGTAAGTGAGGCAGTGTGAGTTGTGAGCGCTGGTGCTTCGCATGAAACAGGGCAACTGTAGATGATGCTGATTATACTGGGGGATAATCTGAGTGGAAAATGCATTTAAAGCATTGTTATTTCCACAATGAATGTTGTTGTACTTGAGTTTCTTGGTCTTTTTCTTTCTGATAATGAAGGGTCATGGTCTACGTGGCCGCCAGTAGTGGCTTTGACTGCCATCAGACTGGCTACAGGCTTCTGCTCTTGTCTTCCAGTGATTTCAGCAGGAATCTGCTGTTTCCATATCTTCCATTGTTTCATTATGCAGGTAACTCCTGTCCCTGTCTCCGGTTGAGTAGTTGAGTGGTGAACTCTTGTATCCCCCCTCAACACTTGGCACAGGGGATATAAATGGAGTCAGCACACCAACAGTTAATGTTTACAGGCAGAGCTGCTTAAAGACAACCTAAATCAAACAAACTAAATAAGAATGGGTTCTCTTCTGCAGATTTATAGGTGGCAAACTGAAATGTCAGGGGGTCATGTGTTCATCTGTCAATGTGTAATGAAATTAGACAAGATAATTGGGCAAGCAAAGTTTTTCCTCAGAGCTGAGAAATGTATTCACTCTCCTTCATTAGCTTCAGGAGCACTGCACTGCCGTGAGGGGAAGGTGTGAGCTGCACAACTGAGTTGGGGTTCAGGATCAGGCAAGAAATGTTCTGATGGGGAACGTACATCCAGCCTGCTTCCCGAACGTCCCAGGCTCAGCTTGTGGGAGAAGCAGTATCTCCTGTCCTTGCCTTGCTTCACGAGTTGAGTGAGGAGGGTTTGGCAACCAGGATGGCAGGGAGAGTTGCAAGGCACCTCAAAGGTCATCCAGTTCAATCCCCCTGCTGCAGCAGGATCCCTTAGATCCAGTAGCACAGGAGCATGTCCAGGTGGGTTTGAAACATCTCCAGAGAAGGAGACTCCACAACCCCCCTGTGCAGCCCCTTCCAGGGGGAGCCCAGTGAATTTCTCTTCGTTTAATCCACACTGCACTGAAGTTCCATAGGAGTGTAAACAGCAAAAATGGGTTAAATTGGGAAATCTGAGCTATGTTTTGAGGTGTATGTATATAGATGCTGTGATTATTTTCTTTGTAAGGAAGGTTGTGAAAGATGTTCAGACATGGTGAACAGTCACAAGCACCAGGAGACTGTGGTATGGGCTTGGAGTTGAGCTGTCGTCCAGTTGTTCCTGTACCTTGCACCTGGTTTTATCATCAACATTACAGACTGGTTTGGGCTGCAATGGACCTTAAAGATCAGCCAGCCCCAACCCCCTGCCATGAGCAGTGGCACCTCTCACCAGACCGGGGTGCTCAGAGCCCCATCCTACCTGGCCTTGGACACTGCCAGGGATGGAGTAGCCACAACGTCCCTGGGCAACCTGTTCCAGCGCCTCAGCCCCCTCACAGGGAGGAATTTCTGCTTGAGATCTCATCTCAATCTCCCCTTTTAGCTTAAAACCATTTCCCCATATCCTATCACTACAAGCTTTTGTAAAAAAGCCCTTCAGCTTTCTTACAGGGCACTTCAGGTACTGGATGCTGCTCTAAGGTCTCCCCAGAGCGCCTTCTCTTCAGACTGGGCAGCTCCAACTCCCTCAGCCTGTCCCCAGAGCAGAGGGGCTTCAGCCCTCTGATCATCCTTGTGCCTGCCTCTGGACCCACTCCAGCAGTTCCAGGTCCTTGTGCTGGGGACTCCAGAGCTGGACACAGCAATGCAGGTGGGGTCTCACAAGAGCAGAGCAAAGGAGAAGGATCCCCTGCCTAGACGTGCTGGCCACACTGCTCCTGGTGTGCTGATGTGGTGTTTGTGCTGTCATTTCTGGTAGCCAGCAGGCATCGGGTATCTGCTCTGGGACAGTCATAGGCTGTGCAGGAATAAAGCAAAAGCCGAGTCTGGAGCAGGGAGGTTTAGACTGATGACCGCCAAATTAAGGGCCAATTTCAGTACTCTGTGATAGAGCATTAACTACTGTACTGGCTGCTTTGTCAGACTGAAGCAAGGCAGCACATTTGGTTTAGGCTCTTTATGCACCACGTGTAGCAAGTCTTCTGGTAGCAATCAACCAGCAATACTCAGAGGAAATTGTTTCTTTACGGTTTAAAGTGGAAAGGCTTTTCTGGAGATCCGTATATTGCATCCAGCAGGACCCTTCGCTGCTGTCGGTGTCTGGAGAAGGGAGCAAATACCAGAAAAATTAAGGGAGAAATTGGAGAGCAATGGCCTTGAACTGATGTAGGGCCCTAATTCAGTGAAGCACTCAGGCGCACGTTTAACCGCTAATCTCTGTCAGCTTGATGAAGGGGTTGTGAACCCAAAAGCTTCTCTACTTTTTTTCTCCAGTTACAGCAGCGGGTCTAATGAGAGAGATTCATCCAAGCTGGAACTTGGTTTCTGATGGCTGAGAGCCTTTATCTTCATCTGCGTTACCGCTGCCTTGTGCTCTGCAACCTGCAGGGACCTTGTTTTAGTGATTGTTGATTACTGATGCCTTCAGCACCGGCTTGAGAAGAGCCTCATCTGGGGTCTGGGACCCTTTCTGATGCAGTAACACAAACCTGTTGGTTTTATGCTCCAGCCAAAGGTAGAAACGAGTTATTTCCCATAGCCATGAGCTCCTGAGTTAATCAAACACCAGTCCATAGCATCACAGCAGGTTCGTTACTGCAATTTAAACACCATGTAGCAAGAGCCACCAATGAGGGGAAGATGATCAATTGGTTTGAGCCTGAATTCCCTTGAGATACAGCATTTAAGGTAATTACTGCACTATCACTTCATCTTTCATGTATGGGAAGCTCTTGGATAATTACAAAGTTCAGAGGGAAAAGCACACAAACAGAAAGTGTGTGGGTATTTAAGAAGGGCTTTTCCTGCCCTGAGCTGCTCTGTTTGGTTAATGGATGTGAAGGCAGTTGGAGCCAGTTACAGAAACTCAGCTGAGCCGATAAACCAAGCAGAAGGAGGGGATGTTTAGGGTCTGGAGAATAGGACTGATGGGGAGAGGCTGAGAGAGCTGGGGCTGTTCAGCCTGGAGAAGAGGAGGCTGAGGGGAGACTTCACTTCTATCTACATTCTGAAGGAATGGTGCAGTGAGGCGGGGGTTGGCCTCATCTCCCTGGGACTAGCGATAGGAGCAGAGGAAATGGGGTCAGGTTGTGCCAGGGGATGGTCAGGTTGGATCTGAGATAAAACTTCTTCCCATCAAGAGTGGGGAGGCCTTGGAACAGGCTTCCCAGGGAGAAGGTGGAGGCAGCGTCTCTGGAGGGGTTCAACAACTGGACAGCTAGGGTGTTTGAGGTAGTGGGATAGTAGTTGGAGGCTGTAGGGCAGATGGTTGAACTTGGTGATTCTGAAGGTCTTTTCCAGCCTTGATGATTCTGTGATTCTATATTGTGCCTCTCCCACGTAGTTCTGGGGCTGCCGGGCCACAGGGGATGCCCACACAGACAAAGCAGCAGACAGGCAGCACTACTGGAGAGATTCACAGTGGAAATATGGTCCCACCCCATGGAAACCCCAGCACCATAGCTGGGCGAACAGAGCAGAAGGAGTCCAAGAGGGGTTTAGCTGTGATTTGGTGGTTTCAAGTGGTTTGTGTCCCCATTGTCCCCATTGCTCAGCCACCACATGCTTTCCCTCTGCCATGGGACTTCTATTTTCCTGCATTTAGGAAACAAGAAAGTTGGTCAGGTTTTTGACAAAGGCTGACAGTGGCTGGAGCAGGGGTGATGGCTTCAGTCTGCAAGAGGAGAGATTCAGATTGGACATACGAAGGAAGTTCCTCCCTATGAGGGGGCTGAGGTGCTGGAACAGGTTGCCCAGGGATGCTGTGGTTGCTCCATCATCCCTGGAGGTGTTCAAGGCCAGGTTGGATGGCACTCTGGGCAGCCTGGTCTGGTGAGCTGTGTTGCTGCCCCTGGCAAGGGGTTGAGGATGGCTGATCTTTATTGTCCCTTAAATTCAAACTGTTCGATGACTCTACAAAACTGGGCAGAGCCTATGAGGTCTCCACTGGGATACCAAATGCAGGAGAGACATCAGATCTGGCAGGTTCTGAGGAACCTTCAGGGGACTCAGCGGATCCACCCAACCTGTGCCAAGGCAGCTGCTGACTCAGCGGATCCACCCAACCTGTGCCAAGGCAGCTGCTGTCCTCTCTGTGCCCCTTTCACCCCCATGTGCCCACTCACAGCAGCAGCCATGCCCGCTGCCGGGTGCCCTCTCCTTCACTTGCAGCAGAGCTCATTCACCCTCCAGTGCTTCTCATTCTCTGCAGCCTTTGCCAGCATTGCGTTAGCACAGGCAGCTCTAGGGATGATGATGTGAAGTAGAAACACACATACAAACCACGGGGCTGCAAACCAAGCGTGGCCTTTGCCCTGACCGTAAAAGGCAGCTGTTAGAGCCCGGTGCCGGGAAGCCCATGGCTTGGGCATCGCTTGCAGGGCACAAAGGGCAGCAGGGGGGTTAACGAAGTGTTTGTACTCGATGAGTCGGGACCCCTGTCATTACGGATTACGTGTGGGATGATCCTGAGCACCCCTGACAGTGTGGGTTCTCAGCAGACGAATACCACGAGCTGTTGCTGATTTTTCCCTGGGGATGCAGAACGTTTTGGAAACCACCTCTCGGGTAAAACTCCCCAGTAGGACCTGGATGATGATGCTGAGTAGAGTGAAGCCTAGAATTGGAACACGCCAGGTTAATAACCGCCTGTGAGTTGCCATAACTCACAAATTAGATTTTCATTGAGGCTGCAAAATCTAATTAAGGCTGGTGGTGCAATTCAGTGTTTGCAGAGTAACTGTCTGGCTTCATTTATCAATGGATTTTGCTACCTTCATTTTTAAAATGTACTCCCCATAATTTCTCATCGATAAGCATGATGAACTGGGTAATGTGAAGGGGGCTGCAGGGCATGAGCAGTACAGTCCCTCCAGGACTGGCAACTGTGGTGAGAGATCTACTCAGATCTACTACCACCTGGTGAGACCACATCTGGAATATTGTCTCCATTCTGGGCCCCTCAGTCCCAGAAGGACACAGAGCTGCTGGATGGAGTCCAGCGCAGAGCCACAGAGGTCAAGGGTGTAGAGCATCTTCCTGCTGAGGAAAGGCTGAGGGAGCTGGGGCTCTTGAGCTTGGAAAAAAGGAGCCTGAGGGGTGACCCCATGAGTGTTGATCATTATGGAAAGGGGGGTTGTCAGGAGGATGGAGCCAGGCTGTGCTCAGGGGCACCCAGTGATAGGACAAGGGGCAGTGGGTGTGAGCTGGGACAGAGGAGGTTCCCCATCAATGTGAGAAGGACTTTCTTGCCAGTGAGGGTGCTGGTGCCCTGGCAGGGGCTGCCCAGGGTGGGTTGTGGACTCTCCTTCTCTGGAGACATTTCAAACCCACCTGGCTGTGTTCCCATGCAATTGGCTCTAGGAGATCCTGCTGTGGCAGGGGCATTGCATCGGATGATTTGAGGTCCCTTCCAATCCCTAATGCTTTGTGATTCTGTGGTTGTTTGGGACCATTCTGCACTGGCCATGTTTTTCCCTACCCAAACCTCTTTTTAGGGTCAGGGATTTGTAGCATCCAATGTGGGCAACCCTACAGCAGGAGCTGGCTCTCATCTTTGTATTCTCCAGCACAGATTGATGCCTTGGAGAGCAAAGATCAGCACTGGGAGCTGGAAGGTCTTTGTTTTCAGCTGGGTTATGGGAGGGTGGCTGAGAGCAGAGCAAGGGGAACTAAGGGAAGAAGATGATTCTGTAGTGGTTTGGGGTTGTAAGGTGAATATTGGGTTTTAAGATCATGAAGATCTTTTCCAACCTTGATGATTCTGTGCAGCAAGATGGAGACCTCTTCCTCAATACCAAGTTCTTCTGAAGGAGAATGCTCCAGTCCCTGAAGCTTTACGTTTGATTATGACTTCTCACTGGTTACTTTCTGGGTAATAGAAGAAGCTGCTGGGTTTATTTTACTTCCTTCATCTCTTTACACAGCATTAAAGACAACCAATGCCCATGATGGATGATTCTCTTTTATAAATATGAATATTATTAAGTATAATTGGTCCATGGCTGTTATCTTGGTGGTGGGTGCCTCAGGCTAGGTGCCTCTGATGTATCTGCTGGCCATCATGTTCAGCCTGGCAGGAGGATTAAACAGCCTTCAAGTTACTCTTTTTTTTTCCTGGGAAATGAGCAGCTAATTGCAAAACCCTCCCTGCGTGAGGCTCTGGGGTGCTCCCGTTCAGCCAGGTCATCAGGGTGTTCTCACATCACATCTCCTGGGGAAAGAAAAAAGGCAAAGGAAAGGGACGCTTTAGGGCAGTTCCTGTTGGATGCTTAAAGCAGCTTCCACCCTGGGAAATGAAGTTCTTTGCGTTTTGGCACCTTCGGGTACCAGGACTCATTAGCTTGCGGCATGCCAAGGAACTGCTCTTCACAGGCTTTAAATAACCCAGCTCCAACCTGGGAGAGCCGAGCTCTGCTGCTTCTGCACCAGCTGGAGGTGATGCAGGAGGGGTGGGTGTGGGCTACCCAGACCCATGCGGAGATACGGGAGAGGATGCCTTTGGTGATGCTCCTCTCCCATGAGACAGACAGGATATGGAGGGTATATCCCTGTAGGACATAGAGGCTGCTCAGATGAACTCTGACACTCCTTATGAGCTATAAAAATGTCCAGAGCAGCTTTTATTTCGTATTATCAGCTCTTCTAATCACCTGTCCTGCTAGAAAAGCACCTGGGAGGAAGAAACAAAGCCAGGGCTGCAGAAAACTCCTCCAAGCTGGCCAGTTAGATTGGAGCAGAGGAGAAGCTTGAATTCAGGAGGTAGATACCATCTGCCTTATGTCTGTCTGCACAGAGTTATTTCCACAATAAACCACTTATTTCTTTTAGCTTTCAGGTAATAAAACACCAGCTGTTAGGTAAAACCCAAGTGTTACAAGGGTGGCTCCTAAGCCTGTGTTATCTCCTTGCTTTCAGCTGGTAGACAATTGGTTTCTCATAGCAGGGTTAGGGTTGGGCAGCCCGTTTTTAAATGCAATGCTGTGCTTAACCCACCCAGCACACATGGATCACCGTGGTGTCTGCTCTGCTGGGGCAAGAGAGAACCCTGCAAAGCGGTGAAAAAGCCTAGCTTTGCCAGGAGGAACCCAAATGCATCACATTGTTATTCAGCTGAGGATCTCTGTGAGTGATGAGCATGACGAGAACCTTAGGCTGCGAGAGCTTGCTTGGGCAGCATCTGCTTGAGGGGCTGCTCAGCCTTGCCTGGTGGGACTGGCACATGGGGGTGAGGTTCCTCTCCTGCCATCCTCAGCCGATGTCTCTCATAAACCCAGTTTCAAGTGGTTTCCTGCTTTTCTGCTCCTCTCCATTTGGCTGGGCATATGCTGTGTGAGCTGGGGGATTTGTGGCTCTGCTAGATGGGAGACCCTCAGGAGACCCTCGTTTTAACTTGAAGAGCTAAATGTCTTGCATCAGATTTTTGAGCACCCACCTCTTCAGACAGAACTGGGTGGGGATCTGCATCAAGTCTCGGAGCCCGTTTAGCTGTGATTTGCATCTGGTATCCAGGGCAAACCCTGGGAAGTGTTTTGTTTCATCCGATATCAGATGGCTGTGATTTTATCAGGAAGTCTCCTGGTATTTGGGGTGTTTTTCTCTTCACTTCCCAGCTTTGGCTGTCGATTGGTCATGTCAGAACTGAATCATTCAGTTAAAAATAAAAGCCTGTGTCCCCTGAAACAGCGGGAAAAAGAGGAGCTGCAAGAAAAAGGGGAGGATGAATCCAAACAAACCAGAAATTTCTGTTTGGAACATCTTGTAAGGGTTCCCCTGACCCCAAAGCAGATTATTTTGGGAAGTCCGGCTTTGGTAACGCAGCAGGAAAGCACAGGGGAGAGGGTAGTCTGGTTTGAAGGTGGCCTTGGGATGATTGGGTTCATGGTTGAACTTCTAGAATCATAGAATCATTAGGGATTGGAAGGGAAAGATCATCTATTCCAATCCCCCGCCACAGCAGGATCACCTAGATCATACAGTCAGTCAGGATTAGAAGGGACCACAGGATCATCCAGTTCCAATCCCCCTGCCATGGGCAGGGACAACGCACCCCAGATCAGGCTGGCCAGAGCCTTATCTAGCCTGGCCTTAAACACGTCCAGGGATGGGGCCTCCACCCCCTTCCTGGGCAACCCATTCCAGGCTATCATCTTAAAAGGTATCTTGATCTTAAAAGGTATCACAGGATATGAAATATGAGGGATGATCTCCAGAGATCATCCAGTCAACCCCACCTGCCAGAGGTGGATTATTGTGGGTTGAAAACCTCTGGCTACGGAGTCTGGTTAGGGTCTGCGGACTGCTGCAGCATAGTGTTAACATACCTGAGGATAAGTAGGATGTTGCCTGATAGCTTCTCTGTGAAGCTCCGGCTCTGTGGGTTTGATTCAGGATTGCAGTAAACCAGAAGGCATGCTGCTTAACCCCAGAGTGGATTTTACCAGCAGGGATGTTATTTCTCCTAAGCTACTCCAATAGGTTTGTTTTTGTAGCAGCTGCCTTCAGCTGCAGCCTCACAATAGGCTTCTCATCAGCCCGGGCAGAAGATGACCACAGTGAGCTGCAAGCACTGCTTTTATTTCAGATGCCATTGATTCCTGGGCAGGCTTCATTAGCCCTCGACGGATGCCAGGAATGGGAAGTGACAGGTGCCAGAGCTCTGTTTTCCTCCTTTTACTCTCATCTCTTCCTAAATCAGTGATTCTAAGTCAGGAAAAGCAAAGGGTTTCTTACTAGTGAACACTTTGTGCCAGCACTCGCAGCTTTGCAGTTACACTTCCAGCACTAATTTGGCTGCAGAAAGTCGCCTCCACTCACTTCTCTGACGTTCACCCCTTGCCCGCTGTTGTAAGGTCTCACTTGGAGCACTCTGACAACTCTGAAAACCCTTCAATTTCCAACCAGCTCTCTTTATAGAGCTGTTTACTTCTTGTTCTTTATTTATTTTCATTGCTAATGCTGCTAGCACTCTTCTTTGAATTCCTAAAGGTTTTCATTAGCTTCTAATGACTGAGGTGTGCCTGGGCTCACGCTCACCACCAGGTCCTGATGTGTCCGTGTGACGAGCAAGTTCCCTCGACAATTTGCTCCAGTGAGTGTGGGGAAGTGCAAATCAGTGCAAGTCAGAGGCAGGATGTGAAGCCTCTGGGCAATAGGAAGAGGTTGCAGAGGAGGTTCCACATCAGTGTGAGAAGGGACTTCTTCATGGTGATGGTGCTGGTGTCCTGGAAGGGGCTGCCCAGGGTGGGTTGTAGAGTCTACTTCCCTGGACTCATTTAAAAACTCCCTGGTCATGTTCCTGTGCGTGACTGGATCTGGGGGATCCTGCTGTGTCGGGGGGCTTGGACTGGATGATGTGTCGAGGTCCCTTCCAGTCCCTAATGTTCTGTGGTGCTGTGACAATCAGGGAATGGGCATTTAAAGGGGCACAGGGAGAAGCCTGTTGTCCGGGGCATCCCAGCTGTGAAGAGCTTTGGGGTGGGGGGGGGTGGTAAATACCGGTGGGCCAGATTGCACACCCCCATATCCGACCCATGGGCCAGGGTTTGAGGACTCCTGCCCTAGACCATGGCCTCAAGTGCTCTAGCTACTCCATTTTTAAACACCTCTAGGGATGGGGGCTCCACCAACTCCCTGGGCAGCCTCTTCCAGTGCCCAAATGCTCTCTCAGTAAACTTCTTCCTAAGAGCCAATCCAACGCAGAGGCTGTTTCCCCTCATCCTATCATTAGGAATCTAGGAGAAGGGAGCAGCACCAGCCTCGCTCCAACCTCCTTTGAGGTAGCTGTAGAGAACAAGAAGGTCTCCTCTCAGCCTCCTCCTCTCTAGACTCAATAACCCCAGATCACAGAATCACAGAATCAATCCCATTCACTGTCAAACTGCAAACAGAAATGGAGGGAGAACTTGTACTAGAATATTCCATCCTATTTAGAATGGAATATCCCAGCTCAGGCTACTGTCCCTGTCTAGGTCCTCAGGATCAAACCACCTGGGTTTCCCTGGTTGCTCAAGAGGATCCTCAGAAATTTGCCAAAGGCATTCTATTGCCAAAACACTTGCAAAGTTTATTTGTACTCATTCTGCTGCTAATTCCTCTTGTAAATATTGTGTGAAGTGTTTGTTGTTGGTTTAGAGCTCGAGCAGCTGTAGGGGTCTGGGAGCTGCCTCTATCCAACATGTGTGTTAACGGCAGTGAAAATATCTGTTCTCTTGCTTTCGTTCACCCAAAGCTCGTGAATTCGGGGCTGTTTGCATTTCAGGCTGTGGTTCTGTTGCCTATGGAAGGTAATGGTGGCCCTCAGAAGATGTCCATTTTTGCTTTTGCCATGCTCTCCCTCTCACTTCCCTGTCTTAAGATGCAAACCGGAGAGTTATCTGCTCCAACCGAGTTTCCTGATGTTTCCGTCTGGTCTGTAAGAAGCTCATCTGAAATCAGCTGGGGAATAAAGTTGGCTGTAATTCAGTGGAAAATGAGGTGGAACTAACACCTGCAGAGCTTTGAAAATATTCAGAGGCTGCATCCCCTCTGCTCTGGAGACAGACTGTGAGGGAGTTTGATCTTTTCAGCCTGGAGAGGAGTAGGCTCTGGGGGAACCGTCTAGCAACCTTTCAACCCCTGAAAGGGGCTGTCTAAGGCTGCAGAAGACTGTTCCCAAGGGCAGGGAATGACAGGATGAGGGGTCATGGTTTGGAGCTGGAAAAGGGCAGAGCGAGGCTGGACAGGAGGAAAATGTTGTTGAACCTGAGGGTGAGGGATCCCTGGAACAGGTTGCCCAGAGAGGTGGTGGAGGCCCTATTCCTGGAGACATTCGGAAAGCAACTGCATGTTGCACTGTGGGACATTGTCTGGTGGCCATGGAGATGTTGAGCTGCGGGTTGGACTTGATGATCTTGGAGGTCCTTTCCAACCCCAGTGATTCTGTGTGACTCTGTGAAGCCTGGTTTTCAAGGCGTTAACATCATTGGGTGAGAACAGGAGGCTCAGCCTGGGAATGGCCCATAGATGCATTTCATGAATGAAGAGAAAATAGAAATCAAAGCATCTTCCTGGCAGTCCAGAGCAATCTCCTGCAGAACCCGTTGTACCCCCGCTGTGTGGAAATCTGAGTGAGGCATCAGTACCAGGGGATTTTCACCCCCTTCCTTAGCTAGTTCATCTTCAAGCTAAAGCTTTAAGCACATGCTATGGGTGCGGAAGTGTGTGCAGGCACAGACACGTGTAGAATAAAGTCTGAGGTTTATGCTGGGGTTTGATTGCCCCATCCTGAGTTTCTCTGTATTTCATTCCTTTGTTTTTATAGCTCTGTCCTTCTCCAAACTATGAATTTCTTCCACATCTTCAGCACTGCTGTGTTTCCATCACATCCCGGCTCCACATCCCTTTTTCCCCCAGCTCTCTTGTAACTGAGAGTTGCAGTAACAGGTCATTTGGCCTTTTTCTGTCACGAAGTGAAGCTGAGATGATTTGGAGGTCATTTAAGAACAGGGTGACATCCTCCCTGGTTCACACTAAGAACCCATTGTTATGCAGCTTGAAATACCTCCTAGTACCTCATGCTGCAAACTCATCTCTTATTTATTGTCCACCATTTAAATGAAGTCCCATTTACTGTTGCTCCAAGGCATCTTCCCTCCCCGCCTTGACTCTCCCTTTCCAATTATTCCCCCCCACACGTCATTAGTTTGGACTTGCTGGGCTGCATCTCATTTTGTTTTCTGTCTCTTTTGCCTAATAACAAGAAACATAAGGGGTCACTTTGAGCCAGTGGAACTAATGGGCAAACCATGAATATTAGGGAAGCTTGAGAAATTAAGGAGGTGATGAAATCTTCCTCATGTGACATGCTAATGAAAACGCAGTGTGCGGCTCTTTCAGAGATAATCCTATTGCTGGCCTGATTGAAATATCACTGTGAGGGCTCTCTACTAAACAGACAGGCTCTAAATATACAGCCCCTAGTCTGGCTGTGAAATTGGAGTCCCTCATCCTGCTTCTCAGGAACTCCCACATGAAATAGATTAGATGGCTGTTTGTGAAAATCTTATGGAGCTGCTGTTGCTTGACATTTACCGCATCTTACAGAGCGATAAGCTGGAGGAGGCAGCTGAGCGAACGGCTGCTCAGGGTGTTGCACCTCCTACCTCCAGCCGCTTGCTCTAATGCAAGGTAGGGACTTGGGAACCTGCTGCTCTGCAAGGGGCTAAGAACGGTGGATTTGTACCCTAATCTTTGGAAATGGTTCTGGACGAGAGGCAGTGGGTGTGAGCTGGAGCACAGGAGGTTCCATATAAATATCAGAAGGAACTTCTTCCCAGTGAGGGTGACAGAGCACTGGAACAGGCTGCCTAGGGGGGTTGTGAAGTCTCCTTCTCTGGAGATGTTCAAGACCCGACTGGACAGGTTCCTGTGTGACTTGGTTTAGGTGATCCTGCTGTTGCAGGCGGATTGGACTAGATGATCTTTTGAGGTCCCTTCCAATCCCTGATGATTCTATGATTCTGTGGAATCATAGAATGTCTATGACATAGATGTCATAGAATGACCCAACATGGAAAGGACCTCCAAAGGTCATCTAGTCCAACCCCCCTTGCAGGGAGCAAGGACATCCACAACTAGATCAGGTTCCCCAGAACCTTGTCCAGCCTCCCCTTGAGTATCTCCAGGGACAGAGCCTCAACTCACTTCCTGGGCAACCTGTTCCCATGTTCAACCCCCCTCTTGCTAAAGACCTTCTTCATAACTTTGCTGCAAAGTATTTCTCTACTTTTCCTCTTGCCAGCATGCACTGGGAACACAGGGAGTGGAGCTTCTCCCTGCTGACAAAAGGCTGAGGGAGCTGAGTCACTTGAGCTGGGAAAAAAAGGAGCCCCATGAATGTTGATCGATATGGAAAGGGTGGTTGTCAGGAAGATGGATCCAGGCTCTGCTCAGGGGCACCCAGTGATAGGACAAGGGGCAGCGGGTGTGAGCTGGAACAGAGGAGGTTCCACATCAGTGTGAGAAGGGACTTCTTTGCAGTCAGGGTGCCAGAGCCCTGGCAGGGGCTGCCCAGGGTGGGTTGTAGAGTCTCCTTCTCTGGAGACACTGAGAACCCACCTGGTCATGTTCTTGTGCGACTGGATCTAGGGGATCCTGCTGCAGTGGGGGGCTTGGACTGGATGATGTGTAGGGGTCCCTTCCAATCCCTAATGTTTGGTAATTTAGTGGGATGGCATGAGCAGCTGTGTGCAGTTTCTGGCAATGTCTGCACATTGCCCACACGTGGTTTGGGTTGTTTCCTGGCAACCAGGTGGTTAACAGGTTACCACTGCTGTGGTCCTCACCAACCTGTTCACGAGGTGGCAAGTGGTCAGGCTCTTCAAAAGCAGCAAACCTGGACTCACGGGAATTCCCCACATCCCTCGTGTGTAGGGGAGTAAGAAATAAAACGTGAGGGAAGAGCTTTTCCCTGCATGACCTCTTCACTGGGTGACTTGTCTTCACTCCATGGGCTAAGAAAGTCCCTGTCTGGGCTCAGCCTGAGATGAACATCTGTAGCTGAATAACCACAGTAATGCCCTGGGTCTGCGATAAAAGTGGGGATTGTGTGCTGGGCTTTTTTTTTTTTTTGAGTCAGTACAAGAAAAATTCACTCCCCAGAATGAATGGCAGCTATTGATGTCAATGAGAGGAGAGAGAAGGAGTCAGGACAATTTTCCTAACCTCTAATAAGGCTCTTAATCTGTTTATAAATTGCCATTGATGTGTGGCTGTGCCTCCAGCTGAAGACAGACAGCAATGGTTTAGTTCAAACCCTTTTTTTTTCTTTAATGTACTAAAACCATGATGGACTTCATTGTGGTTTTTTACCTCAGTTAGATTTTACCTCATTTAGATGTTGATGCTTAGTGTTGCTGCAGCTTGGTCCCTCTTTTCCCCAGGAACAGCTGCAGAACTTTTCCTTGGGGATGCCTTCCTCACCAGCCCAGGACACACAGATTCCTCCTCCTCCTCATCAGCTCCTGTTGTCACCTCTGTTGAGAGATGCCCCTGTGCTCCTCACTGACCCTTTCCATAGAATCATAGAATGAACTGTCTTTGAAGGGACACCCAGAGGGCATCCAGTCCAACCTCCCTGCACCAAGCAGGGCCATCTCTCACCAGACCACGTTGCCCAGAGCTCCATCCAGCCTGACCTCGAATGGCTCCAGGGATGGGGCCTCCACCACCTCTCTGGGCAACCTGTTAAAGGGATCCCCCACCCTCACCCTGTTGAAAAGATTCAGCAACGTTTTCCTCCTGTCCAGCCTCACTCTGCCCTTTTCCAGCTTCAAACCATGACCCCTCATCCTGGCATTCCTTGCCCCTGTGAACAGTCTTCCGCAGACTTCTGACAGCCCCTTTCAGGGGTTGGAAGGTTGCTAGAAGGTCCCCTCAGAGCCTTCTCCTCTCCAGGCTGAACCACCCCAACTCCCTCAGTCTGTCTCCAGAGCAGAGAGGCTGCACCCCTGTGACCATCCTCTGGACTCGCTCCAACAGCTCCTCATCCTTCTTGTGTTGTGCACCATCCTCTTGGGGGCTGTGGAGCTGGACTCCAGTGGACTCCAGGTTAGGTCTCACTAGAGCAGATTATTTCTCCTGCATCAGTGTCCTTCAGCTTCACCTTTCCAGATGTGGATGCCCTTCCCTTATCTACTCAATTTAAATTGTATTTGAAGGCTGCAGCACCCACATGGATGAAGGCCATGGAATTTGCCCTGCTGAGAGCACCACCAGTGCAGGAGGAGCAGTTATCCCTCTTTCCCCACTCAGGGAGCTGGTAGCTTCAAATAGTCTCTGTTAGTCCCAGCAGATTATTCCTGTTTATTCCCCCAAGAAGAGGTCCCTTGGTGCTGCTCTGACTCCCTGCCAGGCTAACAAACCTCTTTTAGTTCGTTCTTTCCATGAAATGAAAGGGGTGCCAGCTTCCCCATGGGTTTCCCAGCAGCACAGTGCTGCTTGCTGCGGTTCACGTGACTAAGGAGGGTGACTGGGATTTCTGAGCTGCCTTAGCATTCTGAATGATCTCTACAATTCCAGAAAGTAATCAATAACGTGTCTGTTCCAAATACCCCTATAATACCCCGATTTTGTCCTCATGAATCTGTTGGATGGAGGGAGCGTGGCCACGCAGGATGGTGACAGTCACCATGGCTGGGGTGGGGGATGATGCTTTAAGAGAGATTCTTGAGGGTATTTCCTTCACACAGAGGTAAAGATGAAATTCTAGACTTCTTGTAAATACTTGCTGGTGGGTTTTTGGTAGTAGATTGAGCTGGTTTCTGCAAAACCATCAGGGTCCCAGCAGCTGCATTCGCCTGTTGCAGTTTGCTGCAGGCAAAGGTTCCAAGGTTCTGTGCTTGTTTTCCCTGGGGTTTTTATTCCATTTGCATTGGCCTCTTCTCCCTAGGGACTAGCGATAGGACCAGAGGAAAAGGGGTCACGTTGTGCCAGGGGACGGTCAGGTTGGATCTTAGGAAAAGCTTCTTCCCAGCAAGAATGGGAAAAGCTTGGAATAGACTACCCAGGGAGGGGGTGGAGGCACTGTCCCTGGAAGGATTCAACAACTGGGCAGCTGGGGTGTTTGAGGAGGTGGGTTAGTGGTTGGGGGCTGTAGGGCAGATGGTTGGACTCAATGATCTTGAAGGTCTTTTCCAGCTTGGGTGATTGTGTGATTCTCTAGCCATCCATGTGGTTTGTGGTGCAGAAGGTGAGACACACAGAGTAATCTTGTGACCATCCCTTCCTCTGATGGAAGGAAATACTGCCACGGGCTGTGGTGTGTCCAACAGACCCCCCGTGGGTCTTTGTACCTGGTGAATTACAGGGAAGTTTGTGAGGTAGAGAAGTCTCTGCTTTGCTGCTGAGAAGGCCTGGAGGATAGGGCTGATGGGGAAAGGCTGAGGGAGATGGGGCTGGCTGGTATGAGGAAGAGGAGGCTGAGGGGAGATCTTATTGCTGTCTACAACTACTTGAAAGGAGGGTGGAAAGAGGGGGGGGTCGGTCTCTTCTCCCCAGTCACCAGCAACAGGACAAGAGGAAATGGACTCAAGTGGTGCAAGGAGAGGATCAGGTTGGCCATCAGGAGAAATCTCTTCCCTGCCACAGTGGTCAGGGGTTGGCACAGGCTGCCCAGGGATGGAGGGAGTCGCTGTTCCTGGAGGGGGTTCAACAGCCGAGTAGCTGTGGCCCTGGGGAACAGGGTTTAGTAGGCAGGGTGGGCTTGGGGTGATGGTTGGACTGGATGATTTTGGAGGTCTCTTCGAACCTGAATGATTCTGCATTCCAGGAGGTGTCTCCTGATGCTTTACCTGGCATGAAGCTACTCCAGCTCCATCCTATAACCTCCTCACAACTGCGCTCTCTCCGTAAAAGCTTTGCAAATGCTTTGAAGCCGGAGTCTGCCAGGGCTGCAGCCGGGCCCACACTCGTGCGATGTTGTCATAACAACAAACAACGATTTGAAATGCAGATTTGCCGTCTCCGCTGCTTAGTAGTGATTGAAAGCTCTGGAAAATGGAGGATTTGCTCGACAGAGATTGTGCCTATTAGACCAAGCAGGTGATAATGGAAGTTGGGAGGATGCCCAAGGGATAAAGATGATGGTTTATGTATCATCTAACCCAAGAATTCGATGTTTTTCATGGGGTGGCCTATCCAGCTATTTCTGTTCAGTCTGTAAGACTGGTGTCACTGCTGCGGAAGCTCTGGGATCTCTGGAACAAACTGCTTTGCTGCAGGAAAAGGACACATTTCTGACCTCCTGATTAAACCTGTGGACCTGATGGAGCCCTTGGTGTTTGTTTCCAGACAGGTGCTGCACCCCCTGGAGCAGATGGAGTTTGTTGTTTTATTTGCAAAATAGCTTTTACTGCTAAAAAAAATGGGTGTTTGGATTTTCCAAGGCAGGAATCATGTTATTCCCTCACGTCTGTCTCTTCGTTAGCCGCAGTGCTGGCATCTCCCAGCTTTTGCACCAGTGTTGGAGAGCCAGATGGCTCTCAGCCCAGCTCGGTGCAGCTGATTCCGCGCAGATGTTCTCCACACGGCCTCCACAAGTGCCCACCTGGAGCCATCCCCCTCCTGTCCTGCCATCACAGAGTGCTCTCGAGCAAATCCTCCCTAGGGAACAGGAGCGTTTTCACTGGGGTTCAACCTACACGTGGCCCAGTCACCAGGTCCTCCAGTGCCTTGAGGTGTCCCAACTTGGGTGCTCAGGGTACCCTCATACTCCAGTAGCCAGAGTGTGTTTCCCACTGCTCCTCCTCACTCGGGGACCCCACAGCAGAACACCCTGCTCTTGTGAGACCCCCACCTTGAATCCTGCCTCCAGTTCTGGTGTCCCCAACATCAGAAGGATCTGGAGCTGTTGGAGCAAGTCCAGAGGGGGCCTCGGAGATGATCCAAGGACCAGAGTACCTTTCTTTGAGGACAGCCTGAGGGAGCTAGGGTTGTTCAACCCAAAGAAGAGAAAATTCTGGGGGGACCTTACAGCTGCCTTCCAGTCCCTGAAGGGAACCTCCAGGAAGGCTGCAGAGGGACTTTTCCCAAGGGGGTCCAATGATAGGACAAAGGGAAACGGTTTGGAACTGAAGGAGAGGAGGCTCAGACTAGATCTGAGGACAAAGTTCTTCAATGCCAGAGAGTGGGCAGAGAAGGGCAACTGGGCTGGTTTAGGGTCTGGAGAACAGGGCTGATGGGGAGAGGCTATTCAGCCTGGAGAAGAGGAGGCTGAGGGGAGACCTCACTGCTCTCTACAGCTGCTTGAAGGGAGGGTGTGGTGAGGCAGGGGCTGGCCTTTTCTCCCTAGGGACTAGTGATAGGACCAGAGAAAATAGGGTCAAGTTGTGCCAGGGGAGGGTCAGGCTGGATCTGAGGACAAACTTTTCTTCCCATCAAGAGTGGGGAGGCCTTGGAACAGGCTTCCCAGGGAGGGGGTGGAAGCACCATCCCTGAGGGGTTCACAGCTGTGTAGCCAGGGTGTTTGAGGAGATGAGTTAGGGGCTTGGGGGTTGTAGGACAGACGGGTGGCCTTGATGGTCTTGAAGGTCTTTTCCAATCCTGATGATCCTATGATTTGTACATTTTCTCCCTTATGGCAGAGGGTGCAGTTCAGCAGCCACAGTAGAGTCTGGAGAAGGAGGGGAGTGTTCAACCCAGGATGTTCAGCCACTGCCTCTGCTTTAATATTTTATAGAAGGATAATAGAGAATTGTGTTCTACACGTGAACTCTAAGCTGTTTCTGTACCCTCTCTGCCTTGATTCGCTCTCGCTTTGTTATTCTTCATGTTTCATGATGCTTCGGATGGCAGAAGGCTCCTTATTTGCTTTGATAGGGCTTGTGATTTCCTTAGTCGTCCGTATCTGTCCCAGCTCGTTTCTTGTACTAATATTTCTGAGAAGCCAACTCATTTCCTGAGCTTTAGACAAGGGCTTTTTCTTGTCTTTCTTATTTCTTATCTTCACTTCCTTTCTCTGTCCCTGTCCATCTCCTTTCCACTCCCTCATTTAAGCTTTTCCTGCTACAGCAGCACTTTTCTCCCTTTGCCTGGGTAAAATCTAGCGACTTTGATTTTTGTAAGAGAATAATCATAAATAAAGGGACTCTGCTTGGTCTGTCAACACAGGCAGGGTTTGTTCTGAGCAGTGTAAATATTCTGGAGATCTGAGAGCCCTCCAAACCAATCTTTCAGCCTTTGGAAAAAAGAGAAGTGCTGATTGCAGTGTTCGCGCTCAGCAGAGCCTGGGCCGAGCGGGAAGAGCCTGTCAGGAGCCTGCAGTCACGCTCAGACGTGTTCTGCAGCATCACCTGCAGAAACAACTGTCAGACACCAAAAAAACCCAGAGAAAAAGGCAAAAGCGAGTCTCCAATTATTTCTAGTGACAGGTGCAATCTCCAAAGCTGCAGAGGTTTCTCTTGCTTCAGGTAACTCTGCTCTGGATGTCTTGCTCTGAGCCTCTTTCATCCTGGGTTTGCTGTGGAGGGGTGGGCTGGGCTGGTGGCTCTGGCCAGCTATTCAAGAGTGGGGGTCAGGGGGTGCTGAGGATCTTGACGACAGCTCTCTGCTTCCCCTCCACACTCTGTTTACACCCCAAGGACCATAGAGTAGCCTGGGTTTGAAGGGGCTTTATGTGGCTGCTTCACTCTTGGCTCATCAGGTTTAATGCTAGTATTGGTATAAACAACTTGTATTGAATAAGAATTTGATAGTTATGTGCATATTTGTATAAAACATGCTTATTAGCATTATTATTTAATATAACAGTATCTCATATTGATGTAATAATTATGTCTAATTAAAAATAATGATTTACTAGTAACTTAGGACCAGTTGCTGCTCTGGCTGCTGCAGTGAGGGCAGTGGCTTTGCAAAGGGATTTTATAAACTAAATTATACTTTACATTTCAGTCCCCCATGGTGGAATTTATTCCTTCCTTCCTTCCTGCCTGCCTTCCCCGCAGGGTCACAGCCTCTCTCTTGCCCATCTTTCTCAGCAAATACAGAGGCAACACATTCTTAATATTTCATTAGCATCTCTTTCCTCTGTCAGCAGTCTGATCCCACTCTCTGCTTCCAGAAACCCTTTGAGGATCTTCCAATGGTCCTTTTTTGTTTTATTTTTGTATTCTTCTCTTGGGAAAACAAAAGAAAAGAAATAAAATGAATAGATTTGTGTTTGTCTGAAGCCCTAATGCCATTTGCATGCCTTTCAGATACTGTTCACCTCCACCCCACACATAGCCACCCTCTGTGCTTCAGCCTCTGATGCACAGAGGCCTCTTGATTATTCCTGCACCTCATTGCTTGCAAACCCTCCGCCTTTGTGTAGTTCTTTCCTGATAATTGTGGGTCATGTGGTGCTTTTCCTTACACTGTTTTCTATGGCCTTGATTGTTTCCCTCCAGTAGTTTCAGCCCAAGGCTGTTGCTGTAGGTTGTCCCTGAGATGCTACTTGCACCCCCTGACTAATGACAGAGGTGTTTGCTTTGCTTTACATCAGGTCAGGGGTCTGTACAGATGCTAGTGGATGAGGGAAAAGTGGTGGATGTTGGCTACCTGGACATTTTACACAGTTTCCCACAACATTCTTCAGAAGGAACTTCATCCCAGTGAGGGTGATTGGAGCACTGGAAGGGGCTGCCCAGGGAGGTTGTGGAGTCTCCTTCTCTGGATACATTTAAAACCCGCCTGGATACGTTCCTGTGCAGCTTGGTCTAGGTGATCCTGCTGTGTCAGGGGGATTGGACTGGATGATTTTTCGAGGTCCCTTGCAATCCCTAATGTTCTGTGATTCTGGTGGAGAAGCTGGCAGCTCACAGCTCAGACATGTGGACTGAAACAACAGCTGGGTTGAAAACTGGCTGGACAGCCAAGCCCAGAGAGTTGTGGTGAATGGGGTTCAGTCAAGTCTCTCTCAAGTGGTGTCTCTCAGGGCTCAGTGTTGGGACAACAGTTGTTTAATGTCTTTACCAATGACCTGGATGAGGGGATTGAATGCCCCTGCAGTAACTTTGTGGTATCAGAAGGACATTGAGGGGCTGGAGCGGGGCCAGAGGAGGACAACAAGGCGGGGGAGAGGGTTGGAGAACAGTCCCTGTGAGGAACAGCTGAGGGAACTAAGGTTATTGAGTCTAGAGAAGAGGAGGCTGAGAGGAGACCTTATTGCTCTCTACAGCTACCTCAAAGGAGGTTGTAGTGAGGCTGGTGCAGCTCTCTTCTCCGAAATTACTAATGATGGAACGAGGGGAAATGGCCTGAAGTTGTGTTGGCGAGGTTTAAATTGGATCTTAGGAAGCAGTTCTTTCCTGAGAGAGCATTTGGGCACTGGAAGAGGCTGCCCAGGGAGGTGGTGGAGCCCCCATCCCTGGAGGTGTTTAAAAGCAGAGTAGCTAGAGCACTTGAGGCCATGGTCTAGAGGTTAGGGAGATGTTGGGATGAGGGCTGAGCTTGATGATCCTGGCAGTCCTTTCCAGACAGGATGCTTCTATGATTCTGTGGCTTAAGATGGAAAAGACCTTTAAGATCATACAGTCCAGCCATTAACCCAGTACACGCTGTTGCTGTTAACTTATGGAACCCAGTGCCAGGTGTCCATTTCAGGCAGGCACAGCACTGGATATGGATGGGAAGGTTTGCTCAGCTGCAGAAAAGGGATACAAGTGGCAGGTTGATGGTTCTGAAATGCCTCAGATGCTCCTCTTCAGCAGGGTAAGGCTGCATTTGCAGGAAGAGCTCCATCCATCCACCAGTTTGTATTCAGAAAGCAAAACATCTCCTTCTGCTAGTGACTAGGACATGCAAAGCTGGGCAGGCCTCTCCAAAGACTTCAGCAGCCAACAGTGTAGGCAGTGCCCTGTGCAATTATCCTCCATCTCTGTTAGGAAAATGGGTCTGGTTGAGTTTTACTGCAGAATAAATGAAAGTAACATCCCCCTACAGACAGGTTGAGATGTCTCTGCTCCTCCAAGGAGATCAAAGGAGATGCTAGACTCCCTGTTAAGGCTGTTTTAAACTGAGTGTGTGTGTGTTCAAACCCAAATGGTTTTGTTTACAAGCAGGTCGCTAGCACTTCATCTTAAACCATCTTCCTCTTAATCCTGATAGCATCAGGGAGACAGGGCTTTTATGGCTAGGGAAGTGTCTCTCCAGCATTTCACCTGCCAGCAGCAGGAAAGCCACCAGGTTGTCACCAGCCCCTTGAGCAGGAGCGGGTGAACCCATCAAATCACTTGAAGTGCCGGCCAAGGTCTTTTTTTTCTCCGTTTAATCACTTTGTGCCTGACTGTGTGGATGGTAACAATAACAATGCTGCTTCAAGGTTGCCTTGGATAGCAAATTCACTTGAGAAAGACGGGATGTGGATTTATTCTCCTTGAAGGATGTGGAGAGTGAGGAGTGGCTTGGCCAGCTCTGCTTATCCAGGCGTGGAGTGGCTGGGTGCAGGAGCTGGTCTGGGGAGGACCTCAACCCTCTTGCTGGGTACAGCACCTCTCGTAGGACAACAAAGGTCTGCAAAGCCAGGGGAGCTTTCTTAAAGAAAGGGCAGCTGAGCTCCTGTGACTCAAGGGTGATCTAAAGGCCAAAGTGAAGGCCAGGGAGTTAGCTTTGTGTCCAGGATTTTTCACAAGAGCTGGAGTGCCTCCCTCCCACCACAGCTCAGCAAGTTCCCGTTCATGAGAAAGGTGAAATCTGGTTCCCTGCAGCAACTTGAGCCCCTCTTTTCTTGTTGATGGTGAATCTCAGAACATTAGGGATTGGAAGGGACCTCGAAATATCAGCCAGTCCAATCCCCCTGCCACAGCAGGATCCCCTAGATCCAGTCGCACAAGAACATGACCAGGTGGGTTTTCAGTGTCTCCAGAGAAGGAGACTCCACAACTCACCCTGGGCAGCCCCTGCCAGGGCTCTGGAACCCTGACTGGGAAGAAGGTCCTTCTCACATTGATGTGGAACCTCCTCTGTTCCAGCTCACACCCGCTGCCCCTTGTCCTATCACTGGGTGCCCCTGAGCAGAGCCTGGCTCCATCTTTCTGACACCTGCTCTTTCTATATTGATCAACATTCATGGGGTCACCCCGCAGACTCCTTTTTCCCAGCTCAAGTGACCCATCTCCTTCAGCTTTTCCTCATCAGGGAGATGCTCCCTTCTCTTCATCATCTTTGTGGCTCTGCGCTGGGCTCTCTCCAGCAGCTGTGTCTTTCTGGAATTGAGGGATAAGTTGCCTTGAAATACCTCTCCTGACGTTTCTATGATTCTATGATTCCTGATCAACCTAACAGGCAGAAGAGAGGAGGATTGTGCATTAGAAGGGGGATAGACTGAAGGGGCTCATACTTCACCTGAGTGTACTGCCTGAGCCTCAGCAGTTCAAGAAGCGCTTGAACAGACAGTTATGTCCTGATGTGTTCCAGGAATGAATCTGAACTCAAGGGAGCAGTTGAGAGAGGTGAGGCTGGTTAGTCTTGGAGAAAAGGAGGCTGAGGGGAGACCCTATTGCTGTCTGCAACTACCTGACAGGAGGATGGAGAGAGGTCCTCACCAGTCACCAGCAATAGGACAAGAGGAAACGGCCTCAAGTGGTGCCAGGGGAGGGTTGGGTTGGCCATCAGGAGAAATCTCTTCCCTACCAGAGTGATCAGGGTTTGGCACAGGCTGCCCAGGAATGGGGAGAGTTGCCGTCCCTGGGGTGGCTCAAAAAATGAGTGGCTGTGGTCCTGGGCGAACAGGGTTTAGCGAGCAGGGTAAGGTTGGGGTGATGGTTGGACTGGATGATTTTGGAGGTCTCTTCCAACCTGAATGATTCCATGATTCTCTGAATTTTGGTGCTTTGTCCTCGACACAGTTTTTGCACTGTTTTACTGCCCAGGATGTGTTTGATCCCAGCCTGGAGCACAATGTAGTGTGTGGCAGCCCTTTCCCAGCAGCCAGGGAGCCCAGAGCTGATTTTGTCTGTCCAAATCTCTGTTCATTGTCTCTCTTTCAGTGTTTTGTCATTTTCCTTGTACTCAGGAAACTTCTCTAAAGCTTCCTCAAGGTTTATGGAAAAGTTCAGGTTAGCTGTTTAAATTGGTGATGGTTTTAAAGCTCTGAAGCAGCAGTGTTGTGTTAGCCAAGCGCCACGTTTGGGCAGGCAACCTGCCATGGAGAGAGTGGAAGCAGCCTCCTTCGTATTTTCCCTTGAAGTGGAGTGATGTGGAGAGCCATCCACTGGCATCACAGGCTGCCTTCCCACGTCTGGAATAGCCACGGGTAATCCTGGCTGGATCAAAAGGCATGGCCAGAGCTGCAGTTCCCCTGTCCTCTGCTTACTGGGTGCTGCTGCAGCTAATCTGCTTTTCTGTGATATAGGCTGAGGGAGCTGGGACTATTGAGTGAAGAGAAGGCTTCAGGGAGACCTTAGAGCAGCTTTCAGGGAAGCCTGAAAGGGAGCCTATAAAAAAGCTGAGGAAGTGCTTTTTACAGGAGTTTGTAGTGACAGGATGAGAGGAAATGGCTTTAAGCTAAAAAGGGGAGACTGAGGCAGAAATCCCTCCTTGTGAGGCTGCTGAAGCCTTGGAACAGGTTGCCTGGGGAGCTTGTGGCTGCTCCATCCCTGGCAGCGTTGAAGGCCAGGTTGGATGTGGCTCTGGGCACCCTGGTCTGGTGAGAGGTGTCGCTGTCTGTGGCAGGGGGTAGGCACTGAGTGATCTTTGAGGTCCCTTCCAACCTAAACCATTCTGTGATCTATGATACCTGCCTGCAATTCCTCGCTGAGTGCTGGGTACCAAACACGTGCTGTTGCACTGGTCAGAGGACAGGCAGCATCTCCTACTCCATTTCCAGCAGAGTCAGAAATCACTTCACGGGGAGCCGTGATGAGAATTTTTAATTCTCTTCTTTGCAGCACAAGACATTTATGGCCCATACAGCTCTATTATGCTGCTAAATAGCCTAAAAAATATGGTGGTTTTTTTCTGCTTTCGTCATTTAACCTCAAATACAGGCTGTCGTCTCTTTTGCTAGCAGATCCTGAATGGGCTATGAAAGTCCTGATGCTATGTGTAACAGCAGAATGCTCTGCAGCTATCTGAGCTTTGGGGAGTGGATCTGGTAGCGCTGATAGCTCTCAGCTTTATGCAATTCAAGTCATTTGTTTGTTTCCTCATTCTCCCATAAATATTTCGAGCCAGCCAGGGAGAGAAACAAACCCCTATTTATAGGTTCTTTTGCTGGGAGTAGGAAATGCTTCGCGAGGAACCTGGTTTCTGCATGAAGTTGCAGGCAGCTCAGGGTGCTTGCGCCGCTCGCTCACACGTTTCTTGAGGCAGCTCCTCCTGCTACCACGTTCGGAGCAGACAAGCGTCGATTTGTCTGTCAGCAATTTTGGCAGCATCACAGCCCCTTTTAATCAGCTATTTAAAGACCTCCCGGCTGGTGGCCAAACTCCTGCAGCAGATTCAATAGAGCAGTTTGCTGTTCTACTTCTCATCGCTCCTAGATCCATTGCACGAGGATGAGGTGGTATGGCAGAGCGATCCTGCCTGGCTGGAAGTCCTGGGGCTGCTCAGCGTGTCCCTGCACCCACTTACACCCCTGCACTGGCATGGGTCAGGCTGAACGAGGCTCTAGGCAGTCTGGTCTGGTGAGTGACAGGCCTGCTTGTTGCAAGGGGGTTGGACTACATGACCTTTGGAGGTCCCTTCCAACCTGGTGGTTCTGTGGGGTTATGTGAATCTTTGGCAGAAGTCAGGTTTCTGCTGGGGATGAAGCTCACGCAGCCAGTGTGGAGACAGCAAAGGACAGAGTGTGATTCTGCAGTTTTCCTGAGGCCCCCATCACCTACAGGTGAGATCGCTTTTCAACTGGGAGCTGTGGGAACGTGTTGTTGCCGCTTCCTAGGCCAGGGGTCCTCAGACTTTTTGAACAGGGGGCCAGTTCACTGTCCCTCAGACACTGTTGGGGGCTGTGCTATAATTTGGAAAAAAATGAATTCCTATGCACACTGCACATATTTTATTTGTAGTAGTGCACAAAAACCAGAATGCAATATTTAAAATGAAGAGCAATTGTAACCAACAAAAACAAATAACATTCTAGTGTGGGCTACGGACCTGCTTTTGGCTATTGAGATGGTCAGTGTTAGGTTCCATATTTGTCACTGCTAGTTGTAGCAAGTGATGCAAGTGTTCATCTGTTAGTCTGGATCTGATTGGAGATTTCAGATGTTTCATTTGGGAAAAAGTCTGCTCACAGACATAGGTGCTGCCAAAGATGGTTGCGATTTTGAGTTCATGGTTCCTGAGATTGGTGGGATGCGATGAGGGGAGCGATGCACATAAATTAGTAAGGCTGCTTGATTTGAATGCATCTTCCAGCGAGCCACAAGTCTGTAGGTCGGCCAATTCCGTTTGGACCAGCCCTGACTTTTCCTGTTGGAGCCGCTGCATTAAGTGAAATGACCACAGCTTAAGTTCTCCCAGTAAACTCCAAAATGCCGTCGAGTTTCTCTGATCTCAGACTCTTTGGCAGTGTGCTGCGTATCGCTCCATTATTACCTGAAATACAAGCAGGTTATTATTTCTCATGCTCAGCCTGGCCTTTGATGGGTCTCTCCGGGATCTGCATCGAGTCACTGTTTATTTTCATTAGCCATTTGGATGCTACAGCAGACGATACTGTCACCAGACTTGCAGATGGCAGGGGGTGGATGTGGCTGTGAACACTGGGGAAAGGCAGAACTGTGACTTGGGTTGACCTTGGCTCGTTGCTGCTCTACACAGGATGAAATCCAGCACAAAGGAGAGCAAAGCCTTCCTCTCAGTAGGGCAAAATCAAGTGCTGAGTGAGGAATAGTGTCCTTGGCAGAAGTGTGCACTGAAAGTATTTGGGGTCCATCACAATAAAACTGTGGCTCAGCAGTGCGATGCTGTTGCTAGGAGAGGAAACAAATAGCAGAGGTCAAGAGGCGTGTTGTATGGAAGGTCTTTTCTCCATCAGTCACAGAATCACAGAACATTAGGGATTGGAAGGGCCGGGTTCGGGGGAAATCTGATGTGTGTCAGGTTAGTGGGACACAGGGATGTGCTGCCGTGGGTGCTGTAGGGTCTGTGACTGGGTTTGTCGAGGGCTGGGCTGATGCTCCAGGACAGGAGGTGGGACAGGAGGCAGACTCCTGAGATCTCCCTGCTGGGATTCATGATTCACAGAACCAGAACAACTCTCAGAATGGTAGACTGGCCCCAGTTCGAAGGGACCTACAAAGGTCAGCTAGTCCAGCCCCCGTGCAGTGAGCAGGGACAGCCTCAACCTGATTAGATTGCCCAGAGCCTTGTCCAGCCTCCCCTTGAAGATCTCCAGAGATGGGGCTTCAACTCCCTCACTGGGCGACCTGTTCCAGTGTTCAGTGCTCCTCCTGCTAGAGAGCGTTTTCCTGACAGCCCATTTCAGTCTGCCCTTCTTTAATGTGAAACCAATGCCCCTTGTCCTGTCACTCCAGACCTTTGTAAACAGTCCCTTTCCAGCCTTCTTGTAGCCCAATTCAGGTACTGGAAGGTCACTATCAGGTCCCCCCAGAGCCTTCTCCTCTTCAGGTTGAACAACCCCATCTCCCTCAGCCTGTCCCCGGAGCAAAGGGGGCTCCAGCCCTCTGATCACCCTCATGGCCTCCTCTGGACTCGCTCCAACAGCTCCTCATCCTTCTGGTGCTGGGGGCTCTATTGGTGGATGCAGCCCTCGAGGTGAGGTCTTACTTGATGAGAAGCTGCTCCTTTTGTCGACAGGAGTGAAGGCAGCCGGCTCACAGCTCAGCACTGCACATGATTGTGTTGGTAGTATTGACAGCCTCATGTCTAGATAGAGGCAGGTGTTTATAGACTTGCAGGTCAGGTCAGATCTTTATCAGCAAAACTGCTTCTGGATGCTGCTTAAGCCAGCACAGGAAGAAGATTTAAAAGTTTTATTTAGAAAACAAGCCTGAATCTCTCCGAATCTCTTTCTGTCTGAGGCAAACAAAGTCCTGAGTTGCTCCAGAGTGTTTGAATTTTGCTGCTCTGAGTAAAAAGCATCTTTATGGTAAAACAGCTTGAGTTTGGCTTGGGCAAAACTAAGCCCTGGCTTTGCCCCGCTACTGTCAAAGTCAGAACCAGCTTATTTGTTAGTGATAAATTCAGAAGTCCTCCCGGATTTCTGCAGAAATGGGTGATGTGGTCAACTCTCCTAAGGTTTTGTTCCCGTCAGACTCAAGTGATCTTGGTTTCTCAACAGCAAATACTGTCCTGCTTGTGCTGAGGCTGCGAGCGTAGGCAGAGCTGAGTTGTTCATAGAATCATGGAAACATTCAGGTTGGAAGAGATCTCCAGGATCACTCAGTCCAACCATCACCCCAACCCTTCCCTGCTCACTAAACCCTGTTCCTGAGGGCCACAGCTACTCGTTTGTTAAACCCCTACAGGGACGGTGACTCTCCTCCCTTGGCAGCCTGTGCTGAACCCTGACCACTCTGGCAGGGAAGAGATTTCTCCTGATGGCCAACCTAACCCTCCCCTGGCACCACTTGAGGCTGTTTCCTCTTGTGCTGTTGCTGGTGACTGGGGAGGAGAGACCAACCCGCACCTCTCTCCATCCTCCTGTCAGGCAGTTGCAGATAGCAATGAGGGTCTCCCCTCAGCCTTCTCTTCCTCAGACCAACCAGCCCCAGCTCCCTCAGCCTTTCCCCATCAGCCCTATCCTCCAGACCCTTCTGCAGCTCCGTTGCCGTACTCTGCACCTGCTCCAGCCCCTCAATGTCCTTGTATAGAGGTGCCCAGGACTAACCCAAATATCTGAGGCAAGGTCTCCCCAGTTCAAGGGGACAGTCCCTTCCCTGCTCCTGCTGGCCACACTGGTGCTGATCCCACCCAGGATTCCAAGGGCCTTCTTGAACACCTGATCTCAACTGATGGTTTCAGGTTGTGGTAGCCCTTCCCTGGGAGTCCTGAAGCTTCTTGGCAGCGTCCTGAGATCTTGAATGAGAAGGGTGCATAGAAAATTGAGAAGGTCCCCCACCTGAAAAAAATAGTTGTAAGCTTTTGGTTTATACTACAAAGAGGGATCTCCAGGTTTTCTGCATGTATTTGTTTCTGTAACTGCATTGCTGGAGTGTGGAGACGGTGTTTTCATGAGGTGAGCAGCAGGCTGGGGCTTCTCTCAGAGTAAGACAGCTTCTGCTGTCCTTTTTAGCTTTAGCCTGTTAGATGAGGCCTTATTTAATGATGGCACAACTGACCCTATTATTAGCAAAGTCTGTCTTTGTTAGGTTTCCACTGGAATAAAATAGTATCTGACCCCATAACAGATTCCCTTTCAATGAACTACTGGCAAAGATCCTTGTGAAGCATCTCTGTTGCATGAATTCTTGGCAAAGCTCTGGGTAATGAAATTTCCATTGAATAAGCTGTTAGCAGAGCCCCTTTTAACTCAATTCAGATTGTTAGAGAGGAGCCCTGAGAGGCTTCACTTTGGCCTTGGGCAGTGGCACTGGGTGAACAGCCGGCGGTCTGTCCTCACTGAGTCTGCGGGCTGGTGACACCTTCCCACTGAAGCTCAGGTGCAGCTTGGAATTCCCTCTGAAGTGGTCCAAGTGTTTCACTGGGGACAAGCATCCGTGTCCCTGTGAGCTCAACAACCATCCTGGGTTTATCTTTTGATGCATCAAGTGGGGTTATTTCTCTATGGAACTTCTGGAAACTGACTTTTCCCTGTGTTTCTGGAGGCTGTCAGTCTTATCCCCTGATTTCATAGAATCACAGGATCCTCCAGCTTGGAAAAGACCCCTGAGATCACCCAGTCCAACCATCCTTCAGCTTGGAAAAGACCCCTGAGATCACCCAGTCCAACCATCCTTCAGGTTGGAAAAGACCCCTGAGATCACCCAGTCCAACCATGAACTCAGATCTGCCAAGGTCCCCACCAGACCAGATCTTCCAGCACCACAGCTAAAAGCTCTTTAGACAACTCCAGGGATGGGACTCAACCCCCCATCTCTGAGCAGCCTGTGCCAAGGCTTTAGGACCCTTTCTAGGAAGAAGTTTCTCCTCATGGCCAGCCTAACCCTCCTCCGGGTCAGCTTGAGTCTGATCCCTCTTGTTCTATCCCTACTGACCTGTGAGAAGAGACCAGTCCCTACCTCTCTACAGTGTCCCTTCAGGTAGTTGTAGAAGCTGAGAAGGTCTCCCCTCAGCCTGCTCCTCCTCAGACCAACCAGCTCCAGCTCCCTCAGCCTCTCCCCATCAGCCCTGTCCTCCAGGCCCTTCCCCAGCTCCATTGCCCTTCTCTGCACCCACTCCAGCCCCTCGATGCCTGTGCCCAGCCCTTGTTAGGAAAACACACCTCTGTCTCCTCCCAGCCATCATGTGCCTCTTACTTCATCTTGGGTTTATGAGTGGCCGTCTTTCGTGCTACAAATCTTTGTAATGGGATTAAGCGGATAAAGACATGCAGGAAAATTATTAGAGCCCTCCTGGGAGCCATTAACAGTTTGTAAAGGCCCTCACAGAAGTAGCGTCTCCCCAGTTGTGTTGTGCAGGAAGCAACGTGCACTTCCTCGAACTCTAATTTTAGAGAGGCTGCAGCTCTTTGGGGTAATCAGTATTGATTCCTCCGAGATCTGCTGAGAATTGTCAAGCACACAGATTTAATCAGAAGTGGGATTCTGGTTGTCATGTGGCTAATAGATAGGAAATCACTCATTTCATTCAGGGTTTTTCCAGATGAAGATTGGCATGCAAGAGGAAAAGGCTCTGTTCTACTTCCTTCTGATCTAGTGCTAACGGCTGCTCTGCAGGACCCAGAGCAGTGTCTTCCAGTAAATTTGGGCTAGAAAATGCTCTCAAAATTCACAGAATCACAGAACATTAGGGATTGGAAAGGGCCCTTGAAACATCATCTAGTCCAATCCCTCTGCCAGAGCAGGATCACCTAGACCAAGTCCCTTCGGGGAAGACCCAAGCGCCTCTCCAGCTGTGCCAAGACACCCCAATGAGTTCATTGGGGCGTTTGCACACCAGAGCATCATCAGTGCAACAGGCTGCTCAGACAGGGAGTTGAGTCTTCATCCCTGGAGGCGTTTAAAGATCGTTTAGCTGTGGTGCTGAGAGATGTGGTCTGGTGGTGACCTCGGCAGAGCTGGGTTCATGGTTTGACTGGATGATCTCAGGGGCCTTTAGCAACCTGAAGGATTCTATGATGATTCTATGATGCTGGGCTTTGCAGCAGGTCCAGGGCCCTCTGCTGCACACAAGTACTGGTAGCAGTGCAGTGGGGACACAGCTCCTCTATAAAGACTATTTACCATCCCAAACACAGAGGCAATGAGCTCATTCTCTGAAGGCACCAGCAGTCCTGGTCTGCTGTAGATAAGAGCTGCAGGATTAGCTCCCCCAAAGGGAAGCTTTCCTCTTACTCTAAGGTTTTGGTGCTGTGTGCCAGCTGTTCTGTGAGATCTGTGTGCAATCCTGTTTGAGTCGCAGCTGACTGGCCTCCTACTCAGAGCACATTTGCAGAGCACATCACAGGGTTGGGGACGGGCAAGTTGTTACTGAGCTGCTAGGAATGGCTCCTGTGATCAGCCAGCGGGACAAGGACTTCCTTTTGCTCCCCATCCTGATGACTTCAGCAGGCTCCTGGGGTGTTTTGACTGTGCAGAGCTGCTGTCATCTGAGTTTCTTCCTAGGGAGGTATCTAGGGTTGGTTCTGGGCATTCCAGTATGAAGATGTTGAGGGGCTGGAGCAGGTGCAGAGAAGGGCAGTGGAGCTGGGGACAGAGCTGATGAGGAAAGGCTGAGGGAGCTGGGGTTGGTTGGTCTGAGGAAGAGGAGGCTGAGGGGAGACCTTATTGCGCTTTACAGCTACGTGAAAGGAGGGTGGAGAGAGGTGAGAGCTGCTCTCTTCTCCCAAGTCACCAGCGATAGGACAAGAGGGACCAACCTCAAGCTGCACCAGGGGAAGGCTAGGCTGGACCTGAGGAGAATCTTCTCCCTAGAAAGGGCCCTCAGGCCTTGGCACAGGCTGCCCAGGGAGGGGGTTGAATGGCCATCTGTGGCCGTGTTTCCCAGTCAGGGACAGGGTTTAGCGATGGGGTGAGACAGCTGGATTCATGGTTGAGCTCAGTGGTCTTCAAGTCTTTCACAACCCAAATGACTCTATTCCTGTTGCGTTCTGCTGTTCTGTGGCATGCTCTTACCAAACACAGCAGACTGTGTAACAGGGAAGGGAGGACTCATAGGTAACTTGGTGAAGAACAAACTGATTTAACCATGTGAAGAGCTCCCTTGCTGGAAGCATCGTGCTCACGTGCAAGACGTGAGGAGAGCGACACTGGCTAATAGGGAGCAGACAGCAATAAGTAGCTCTCCTGGCTTGGTCCCTGATGCTGAAATTTCCTTGGGGAACTTCTGGGCTGCCGGATAACGCGGCTGGCAGCCAAAGTAGCCCTTGTTCCTTCACATATCTCTTAATTAAGTTCTGGTTATTCATCTGACTTCCTGGGTTAACGTTTTTCTATGAAATAACAAATGAACGTAAATAATCTTGAGGCAGAGGTTGGTTTGATTTGAAATCGAGAATCCACCGGCCCATTTGAAGTGGAAATGGGCTGATTTGTGGCTGAGGCAGAGCAAAGGCTTTGGATCTTTTCTGAATTGATCCTGAAGCTGTACAGGCTGCCCTGTTCTCCCGTGCGCCAATTAAATGCTCTTATAGAATTAGCTGGGGAAAATAAAAAGATACAGTGGGATGTCATTGCCATGCAGAGTTCGTCTCTTGCTCCTCAGTGCCAGGCTCTAATCCTCAGAGTGATTCATCCCCTCACAAATTCTCATGGAGCTGTGACCTGCCATTGTTATTTACCCCGGTAAATCTGCTCAGGACACTCGGTTTGAGTGTGGTAAAGGCATTCCTGCCCCATCCGTAGGCTCTTCCCAACCTTGAGAAGGTCTCCAAGCTTGGGGAACTTTGAAGTGGGCTAGAAGAAAGGTAGGCAGGGACCTTTTGACATGGGCTTGTAGTGACAGGACAAATGGGAAGGTCTTGAGTAAATAAAGGGAAGATTGAGATGACATCTGAGGCAGAAATCCCTCCCTGGGAGGCTGCTGAGGCCCTGGGACAGGTTGTCCTGGGAGGTTGTGGCTGCTCCATCCCTGGCAGTGTCCAAGTGGATGGGACTGTGGGCACCCTGGTCTGGTGAAAGGTGTCACTGCCCACAGCCGGGGGTTGGCTCTGTATGCGCTCTGAGCTCCCTTCCAGAGCAAATCAGTCTGTGATTCTATGGTTCTGTAATGGAACTGCTGGTTAATTTGTGAGTGCCCGAGGTGGTTAGGAAAGAGTAGTTAAAACACCACGGTGCTTGATGACAAACCTGAGTGCCAGGGTGCTCTCCGCTCTGCACCAGCGATGCCAGCAGTGCTGGTGGCTGCAGCATTGAGCTCCCCTGGGCTTTTCCACCCTCAGTTCCTCTGTATCCTATTGCATGAAAAGAAGAAGAACTCACCCCTCACCACACCTTAGGAGGATCTGCCTGGTCTAAAACCACTTCATTTTCTACCAGACCAGTCACATGCGTTTCCTACTGTGGAGCTGCGACACCATCATGACTTTCAAAGCCCCATTCTGGATGCCCTTCCGTCTGCCATAACCCCTCTGCTCCGCTTCATTCTTCCATGACCTAAACTGCTCAAAACATCCTGCTTTTATCAGGCAGGAGAACCCTCACAGGAGCTTGGCTGGGTGGCTGTAGGCCATTAGCCAAGAGCCTGAAAGCTGAGCTCTGACTCCCACCGTAGCTCATCCTTCCGATCGGTCATTTTTATTACTCTGGGGTTTGACTTGGGAGCCTCATGAACACCAAGATGGGCTTTTTTCCTTGGGTTGAAAACGTGGGTGGAATTTAAAGCAGGCGAGCTAGGAAATGCTACAGGGCGTTGCTGTTACTCACCTTTATTGGGCAACACGCACAATGTAAAACAGGAGAGGAGGAAAATGCATCACTGGCAATTGAGACAAGCTGCACTGAGAGGCCAATGGAGTGTTCACCTGGATTTGAAAACTGTAGAAAAATCCACCAGCAGAGGAACAAACCTGAAAATTATAAAATAGAGGTGGAGGGATCGACACGTTAAGAGTGGTCAGGGCTTGGAACAGGCTGCCCAGGGATGGGGGGAGTCGCCGTCCCTGGAGGGGTTCAACAACCGAGTCTCTGTAGCCCTGGGGAACAGGGTTTAGTGGGTAGGGTGCGGTTGGGGTGATGGTTGGACTGGGTGAGCTTGGAGGTCTCTTCCAACCTGAATGATTCTGTGGTTTAAAACCCACTTGGAAATGTTCCTGTGCGACTTAGTCTAGGTGATCCTGCTCTGGCAGGGGGATTGGACTGGATGGTCTTTCGAGGTCCCTTCCAATTCCTAATGAGTCTATGGTTCTGTGATTCTGTCTCTGCTTGGAAAATTAGCACTGAGGTAAGATACTGGGGGCAAGCAAGCAGGATGTCGGGTACATTGAATAGTACTTTTGTGGAGTAGTTCATGGACCTCATGGATACCAAAGGAGGGTTAGACTGGCCCTGAGGAGAAACTCCTTCCTGGAAAGGGTCCTCAAGCCTTGGCACAGGCTTCCCAGGAACGGGGTTGAGTCCCCATCGCTGGAGGTGTTTGAAGATCGTTTAGCTGTGGTGCTGAGAGATCTGGTCTGGTGGTGACCTTGGCGGAGTTGGGTTCATGGTTGCACTGCGTGATCTCAGGGGTCTTTTCCAACCTGAAGGGTTCTATTGCGCAAGTCAGCAAAGAGCAGCAAGCTGCTTGTTTCTCAGGCTTTGCGTTCCAGTAACACCATTTTGGGTTCCTTCCCAACTAGGGTCGGTCTGTGATTCCGTCTGTCCTTGTAGTGGGTGACAACCCAGGTCAAAAAAAGTCATGGCCCTTTTCATCATGACAAACAGCATGCTTCCACACCAGAAAGTGACTTGGAAATCTCACCTGAGTCAAGTTTCCTCCTTTTAATTGATGCTGTGTTTAGGATCTCTTTGTAATGAAACCATTCAGGTCTTAATAAGGATGTTTTTCAGCAAACCAGCTTCCCTCCTGTGCTCTGTCACTACAGCGACCTAATTGCCTCTTAGCTATGTGGACCAGGGGAGATTCGGTCTAATGGGGCACAACAAAGCTCTCCAGACATCCCTAAATGTCTCTGTATGTCCAACCTCACCACCAGAGCTGTTGCTGCACTCCCAAGCAAATAATTTGGCCAGTCACACCTCTCTAGATGTAGGGAGCACATGTGAGGGTTGCTGATTCCTGTAGCTGTAGAAGAATTTGTATCATAAAAATCCCCCTCTCCTTCAGAACCTGCTGAGCTGCCATCAAAGGCAGCAGACATTCCGTGCTCTGACTCCAAGCTGGTTGGGTGGAGTGGAGTCAGTTCCTGGCTGCTGACAAAAGTTGGCAATTTCTTCTCAGTTTTGAGGGCAACTTCTCAGCATCTCTGAGTTTCCCGCAGCACGGCTTTCTTCTCCAAGTGATATGAGGCGATTTACTGGATGTCCTGTCTAAGCCTTGGTGAGAGCGAAGGTGAGCCTCTGAGAAATGAATCTTTTCTTTCAAGAGAAAATGAGAAAGCCAAAACAACTCTGGTTTTGTTTCTGCAAACCATTGGCTCCCACCATGTCAGCCCTGCAGCAAGATCGTAGAACAATCAAGGCTGGAAAACACCTTCAGGATGATCAAACCCACTCTGCAGTAATAAGCTTGGTTCCTGCTTAGATTTCCAGGAATATTAATTGCAGGATCACAGAACATTACACGTTGGAAGGGACCTCGAGAGATCGTCCAGTCCAGTCCCTCTGTTACAGCAGGATCCCCTAGATCCAGTCATAGAGGAACACGGCCAGGCAGGTTTTAGATGTCTCCAGTGAGGGAGACTCCACAACCCCCCTGGGCAGCCCCCTCCAGGGCTCTGGCACCCTCACTGGGAAGAAGTCCCTTCTCACATTGACATGGAACCTCCTCTGTTCCAGTTCACACCTGCTGCCCCTTGTCCTATCATTGGGTGCCCCTGAGCAGAGCCTGGCTCCATCCTCCTGACACCCACCCTTCCCATATTGATCAATGGGGTCACCCCTCGGACTCTTTTTTTCCAGCCTTAAGAGACCCAGCTCCTTCAGCCCTTCTTCAGCAGGGAGATGCTCCCCTCCCTTTGTCATCTTTGTGGGTCTGTGCTGGGCTCTCTCCAGCAGTTCTGTGTCCTTCTGGAACTGAGAAGCCTTAATAAATTCTACTAAGAATGATCCAGCCTGGGGTGGAGGCATCCAGGAGTGATGTTTTATTCCATAATACCTAGTGTGGCTCCAGCATCTGGTGGTTGGCCATCGGTATCTTCTTGGTCCTGTGCAATTCCTAGTGTTGCAGTCTCTCGTGGCCCTTCCTGCTATCAACCACATAGATTAAACAACTGACGTGTGGGGTGACTCTTGAGTAAGATTTGCAGGATCAGGCTTCACGTTTTCTCTCTCTCCCCTCTCCTGATGTGTCTGTGTTGGGGCAATATATCGACGTGAGATTCCGGGTAGGTTAACAGGGTGGCAAATTAAAATAGAGAAATCAATGTGCTGCGGACGTGTCGACAGATCGGCCTCTTCCTCTGTGTGCTTGTACATACAGATTAGGCATCTTGCAATAAATCAATGCTCTCGGTGCCTGCGGAGCCGCTGGAGGTGTCTGAGGACTGCAGGGATGAAGCAGCGGTTTTATTGCTCTTTCATCAGCAAACATTGGAAGTGATCGATTAGTCAGTCAGATGTTCAGGGCAGCTTTTGATTAGCGGGTCTTCAGCTTCTTAAGCCTGTCTGCCCTGCACTGGGGCTGCCAGGGGCATCTCTTCCCTTCTCAGTGCCTCAGGAGTAAGGACTTTTATCCCGCTGATGAACCAGCTCGTTCCTTCGGCATGAGGGTGCTGCATTCCTCCCGTTCCATTGCATCTCAAGCACCCTGCAATTATCGGAAGGGAACAGCTCTCAGATATCTGGGCAAACAGCACTGATTTGGAATTAATCACAATTTTAATTTGACAGAGAGCGATCCCGCTCAGCTCGCTGTGATTTCTCCTCTCGCCACCCACGCACGGAGCCTGCTGCAGGGTGTCTGAGGGAAATGAGACGTACAGCCTGCCCTGCCTGGTAAAAACCTATTTAAGTGATCAGCCAGGGACTTGGCTGGAATATTAGGCAGTAAAACAGGTTTTCTAGAAAATGAGATTGCCCCCGGCACTGGTAAATCCATTCACAGATTGAGGGAAGTCAGGTAGATACGGTGACATTTGGGAGGCAAGAGGTATTTTTCAGTCTTAATAAATCGTATCCTGAGCAACTATAAAGAGTTTCCAAACACAGCCCTTGTCCTCGTTTTGTGCATGGTGCAGGCTCGTGTACTTTGTTTGATTCTGGCTGAGAAAGCTGGGTTGTAGGTTCAGAGACAACACTGACATCCAGGCATCTTCTTTGGTACTGGTCGGGTCCCTGCACGCGGGAGGTGACTGGCTCCACTCCACCCTAGGCTAGGAGGTGATGGGAATTATGCTGTTGGAAGGTTTCTCACCTCAGCAGTGTGTTCAAAACATGGGGGAGTAAAGAGACCTGGGGGTCCTGGTGACCAACAGGATGGCCATGAGCCAGAAATGGGCCCTGGTGGCCAAGAAGGCCAGTGGCATCCTGGGGTAGATTAGGAGAGGGGTGGTTAATGGATCAAGAGAGGTTCTGCTCCCGCTCTGCTCTGCCCTGGTGAGACCACAGCTGGAATGTTGTGTCCAGTTCTGCATCCCTCAGTTCCAGAAGGAGAGGGAAATGCTGGAGAGACTCTAATGCAGAGCCACAGAGATGATGAAGGGTGTGGAGCATCTCCCTGCTGAAGAAAGGCTGAGGGAGCTTGATCTCTGCAGCTGGAGAAGGTGAAGCTGGAGCCTGAGAGGTGACCCCATGAATGTTGATAACAATGGAAAGGTGGGTGTCAGGAGGATGGAGCCAGGCTCTGCTCAGGGGTATCCAATGATAGGGTCAAGGAGCAGCAGGGACTGGCTGGAACAGAGGGGGTTCCGTGGAAAGAGAAGGGAAACCTTTTTCCCTGTGAGGATGACAGAACCCTGACCCAGGCTGCGCAGAGTGGTTGTGGAGTCTCCTGCTCTGGAGACTTTCAAACTGCCCCCTCCTGGAAGTTCCTGTGTGACTGGATCTAGCTGGATCTAGGGGATCCTGCTCTGGCAGGGTGGTTGGGCTGGATGATCTCTAGAGGTCCCTTCCTACCCCTCATGCTCTGGGATGCTGTTATAGGTGTCTCTCCGGAGTGGCTGCTTTAGCAAAGTGGTGGTTCCTCGGGATGCTGTGAGCTGTGTGCAGCAGGCACTTACAGGAGATGAAGCCTTACAAATGCTGCTCAGCCCCCCTCACATATGTTCCCACTTTGCCCACTATTGAAAACCAAATAGTCTGCAAGACCCAACTCTCTTGACTCTCACTGCCTCCTCTACCTCCTTACAAACCAGGAGAAGTCTTGTGGGTCCTCTGCACCCACTGCACGTGGCTGGTCCTAGCCGTGCAGTACAGGCCCATAACAAAGAGATTCCCTGGGCTCCTGCCTCGCCCCTGCTAGATTGGCTTTTAAATATTTCTGGTTTATAAGAGGAAGAAACAAATAAATGAAGTGCTCCTCCCCAGGGCTGCAGCAACGGGAGGATTTTGATTACTGTTGCCTCTGATGCTGGGGAAAACGTCTGTGATTAAAAAGTGTATGTGTGGGGGGGTGCTTAAGGAGTTGAACCCCAGCAGTGGCAGAGGACACAGTGGTGGTGTCCTCACAGCCCTTGGATGAGAGTGGGAGGTGAGCCTGGAAGATGCAGGAGGTTGCCATTCCTTTCACTCAGTGCTTTCTCCTTATCTGGAGGTAAAGGAAGATTTTCCAGTGGTGCTGAGCTGGGACGCCTGCAGGGACAAGAGCAACTGGTGCAGGGGTGGCGGGAGGAGAGTAGAGGAGCAGAGACTGGCCTCTTTGGGTATCAGGCTGGATGCAGGAGGAGGTGTGAAAGGCAGCTGAGAGCTAAAACCTTGAAACCCTGTGTTATCTGCTCATGAATCATAGAGTCATGGAATGTGTTGCATCAGAAGGGATCTCCACCAAGGGATCTCTACACCAAGCAGGGCCAGCACTCACCAGACCAGGTTGCCCACAGCCCCATCCAGCCTGACCTGGAATGGCTCCAGAGATGGAGCCTCCAGCCCCTCTCTGGGCAGCCTGTTCCAGGGATCCCCCACCCTCAGATTCAACAACTTTTCCCTCCTGTCCAGCCTCACTCTGCCCTTTTCCAGCTTCAAACCATGAGACCCCTTGTCCTATTGTTCCCTGCCCGTGGGAACAGTCTTCCGCGGCCTTCAGACAGCCCCTTTCAGGGGTTGGAAGGTTGCTGCAAGGTCCCCCCAGAGCCTTCTCCTCTTGAGGATGGACAGTCCCAACTCCCTCAGCCTGTCCCCAGAGCAGAGGGGCTGCAGCCCTCTTATTGTTTTCATTGCTCCTCCTGAGGCTGAGCATCCCTGTTGCTTCAAGGGCAGGCTGGTGCTAAACACCATGGCCTGGGTTTTGCCAAGTGCTGGAGGTACCTTTGGCTTCAACTGGAATAGATGGGAGCTGCAGGTGTTTGCATGGCCCAGTGTGAGAGAGGAAGAGCAGCAGCCCGCCTGGCTGCCAGGAGTATTAAGAGTCTGCTGTTAAGCCAACTGCTGTGATGTCCTCTTTGGGGTAGCTGCCAAGTGCCACCCAAAAAGCAGAGAGAGAGAGAACCTGGGCAATTGAGATGCGTGATGGAAGCACCGACAGATGCTGCTCCGCGGTATTTTCAGGCGCTGCTGGCAGGATAATTTTGTCTATCTGACGTTATTTTTAGTTTGATTGATAGTCACCAAGGGAAGAGGAAAGGAGGTTGGAGCAAGGAGGGGCACAGGCTCTTCTGTGTGGTGGCATGTGACAGGACTAAAGGAAATGGATGTAGGCTGTGCCAGGGAAGGTTTAGATTGGATGTTAGGAAACGTTTTTTCACTGGAAGGGCTATCAAACCTTGGCACAGGCTGCCCAGGGCAGTGCTAGAGTCCCTAGGCCTGGAAGGATTTAAGTACCACATAGACAAGAGTTAGTGTCAAGCTGGCAGTGCTGGCTCAACAGTTGGACTAGAAGATGTTGAAGGTCTCTTCCAACCAAAGAGATTCTGTAGAAGCTCAAGTCTTTGTTCCAAAGGAGACTGTGAGGCCAGGTTTCACAGAATCACAAAGCATTAGGGGCTGGAAGGGACCTTGAAGATCAGCCAGTCCAAGCCCCCTGCTACAGCAGGATCTCATAGATCCAGTTGCACAGGAACATGCCCAGGGGGGTTTTAACTGTCTCCAGAGAAGGAGACTCCACAACTCCCCCAGACAGCCTCTGCCAGGGCTCTGGCACCCTCACCATGAAGAAGTCCCTTCTCACATTGACATGGAACCTCCTCTGTTCCAGCTCACACCAGTTGCCCCTTGTCCTATCATTGGGTGCCCCTGAGCAGAGCCTGGCTCCATCCTCCTGACGCCCACCCTTTCCATAGTTATCAACATTCATGGGGTCACCCCTCAGGCTCCTTTTTCCCAGCTCAAGAGCCCCAGCTCCCTCAGCCTTTCCTCAGCAGGGAGATGCTCCCCTCCCTTCATCATCTCTGTGGCTCTGTACTGGGCTCTCTCCAGCACCTCTGTGTCTTTCTGGGACTGAGGGGCGCAGAACTGCACACAAGATTCCAGATGTGGTCTCACCAGGGCAGAGCAGAGGGGCAGGAGAACTTCTCTCCATGTACCAACCATCCCCCTTCTAATCCACCCCAGGATGCCACTGGCCTTCTTGGCCACCAGGGCCCATTGCTGGCTCATGGCCATCCTGCTGGCCATCAGGACCCCCAGCTCCCTTTCTCCTCTGCTGCTCTCCAACAGGTCAGTCCCCAGCCTGAAATGGTACCTGGTGTTCTGTTGAGCCCTGTTACAGTCTCTTTCAATACGATTGTTCTTTCTTGTTAAAGTGATTCAGGAGGTTTCTGAAGCAGTGTGTGCAATGGGAAATGGAATTGATGGTTCTGAAGGCAGGGAGAAACATTTAGTGAATCTAAGCTGGAGTCAAGTTCCACCTCTCCTCATTTGCCTAAACAAGGCGACAGATAAGGCTCTGCCTTGTGCAGAGTGGGAATTTCAATTGCTTGCAGGAAGTTTTCAAATGAAGAAGGAGGCTGACAGTGAACATCATTTCCTTAGGTTTCAAGTTGTGCAGGGTGATGAGCCAGGGTTTAGGAGTGATTGAAATGATAACCAACTCCACAGCCCGTGCCGGTGCTGGAGCACTGCAGCTATTTGTGGCAACCAGTGCTGGGCAGGAGGATGCTGTCCTCACCCAGGCTGCTGTTTTGGTGCCTTGTGCTGTGGGAATGACTTACTCGTTCCTTTCTCTGACTGTAAAGAAGGACTCCAGGAGCGAAGCACCAGGTCTCACCTCCTGCAAACCCATCACTCGCACGGGCAGGTGTCTGGAGAGGACATGGGGCTAGTTTGGGCAGGTCTGTGGCTATGGGGAGGCAACTGCAAGAAGTCTAGAGGCCTTTTAATCTTTCCTGTAGCGCATTCTAATCCTTCCAGATCTCTCATTGTTCCTGATGCACCCTGCGCCGGGTTGTCCTCGCTAAGTCCGAGCCAAGGGCTCCTGAGAGAGGTGAAGGGTCCTTACCCCCAGCTGTGAATCTACATGCAGATGTATTTACAGTTTTGGGTACCACTGCAACGCTGCCTGTGAGGTGGCTGGTGCGTGATGTTAACTTAGGTGCTATGAGGAGAAGCCATCCCCAGCACCCTGGCATGCATCAGGACTAGGGTGACCACCAGGGCCAAGGTGGTGATCCTGCCCCTACACTGGACCCTGGGGAGGCTGCCCCTCAAGTACTGGGGGCAGTTTGGGCACCACAGTATAGGAAGAACGTTGAGGTGCTGGAGAGGGGGCAGAGAAGGGCAGCTGGGTTGATGGGGAGAGGCTGAGGGTACTGGGTATGTTCAGCCTGGAGAAGAGGAGGCTGAGGGGAGACCTCACTGCTCTCTACAGCTGCCTGAAGGGAGGGTGCGGTGAGGCAGGGGTTGGCCTCTTCTCCCTAGGGACTAGCAATAGGACCAGAGGAAATGGAGTCAGGTTGTGCCAGGGGAGGGTCAGGTTGGATCTGAGGAAAAGCTTTCTTCCCAGAAGGAGTGGGGAGACCTTGGAACAGGCTTCCCAGGGAGGGGTGGAGGCATGATCCCTGGAGCGATTCAACAACTGGGCAGCTGGGGTGTTTGAGGGGCTGGGTTAGAGGTCGGGGGATGTAGGGCGGACCGTTGGACTTGATGATCTTTTGGAGCCATCCTGCAGTAACTTTGCTTTCCTTGGTGACTGTGTATGTTGACATCTTGTCCCAGTGTTTCCGTCAGACTTACTTCATGGATCTCTTGAAGGTCTTTTACAGCCTTGATTCTATCTCAGCCTCTTTGGTCTTTTGAGGGATAAAACAAAGAGGTGTCAGAGGCAACTGTGGCACCAACCATCTTCCACCAGCACAAGCTCAGCCCAAGGAAAGCTGCTGATACCTCTGCGGCAGCCTGATCCAAGCCTAGATCCAACCAGGGAGCTCATATTGTGAGGGTTTGGCCTGAGAAGGAGCTAAAATAAGCCCCAAATATTGTTCCAAGAAACTAAATGCGACTCATCCTTTTTAAATGAAAGGAAATCCAAAACCCCCAGTATTTAGGTTGAAATGGAAATGAATGGAAATGGGACGATGACAGAAAGGCTTCAGTGATGTGGTATCTGAGGAATGCGGGTTATACTTGATCTAGGTGATCCTGCTGTGGCAGGGGGATTGGACTGGATGATCTTTCGAGGTCCCTTCCCATCCCTGATGTTCTGTGATTACGTCTGAAAGCCCGGGTTAGCCTGTGCTCGGCTCCTTTGGCAGCTCTCAGCAGCTCTGCGGAGGGATGGGATGGTGGGAAGGGCTTGGAAGCTGATGGAGGGCCAGCAGCCCCCCTGAAACCCTCTTCACTGATGACTCTATCAAGATCAGCAGGAGGGGATTTTCAGCCATAACGCTCCTGCAGAAAGCCCAGGGCCAGATTTAATAAAGCTACGAGCACTTCCCAAGTTGTTCTATTTATTTTCTATTATGGCTTTTTGATCGCCCTCTTATTAGGCAGCAGCTCTTCTGCGGCCGCTCTCCATCTCTCTTCCATCGGGTGGCTGCAGCAATAATCAATTTTTTTTGAGGCACAGATCATTTTTTTTTTCTTTTTCTGGCTTTGAGTGATTGGGATTTTATTAAATAAATGTGCATTTGTGTAGAATGGAAACTTTTGCTCCTTATCAGGATCGTCTGTCATGGTGAAATGACTTGTAACAGCTGTTCCGTGAAGCAAAATCTGATAGAAACACTGGGACGAGATATCAACACAAACATTAGTCGCCATGGAAACCAAAGTTACTGCGAGATGGCTCCAAAAAGCTCCATGTCTATGTGGTTTTTATCCTAACGAAAGATTCCCGTGGGATTTTGCCAGCCGCTGCATCTAAAGCTGTCTGAGAAGGGTTCCACTTGCCCACGTACAAATCACTGGGGGGCGGCTCCTCGGGGTTCGGGTACCACTGAGCTCCACCGCAAAAATCCATGGGTTATCGATTTGTCCCCACGGCTGGGGGCTGGGTAGGGACAAACTGAAATATCAAAGGGCAACGCTGAATTTAGGTGCTTGTGGCTCAAGCTGCCGGTTTAACCCAGTTCCAGACTGGGCTGCTGGCTGCAGATCCCAGCACAGCAGCAGGAAGGGTCTGGGCTGCTCTGCCTCATGCTGGGCTAGAAGCTGGATAATCAGGGGCTTTGCTCCTCCATCTGCTGGCCCTGTGCCTTCTCTGGGCTGTTTAAAAAAATACTTTGATGAGGGAAGAAGGTTCATACCCCCAGCCCCAAGAAGGGCTGCAATTAAAAAGCAGTTTCTTTGTTGATGGAGGAGCTGTAGCTTTTGATAACCTGTGGCGGCTGCTCCAATAAATAGAAGTGCTGGCCAAAGGCAGGCACCTTGCCGTGAGGAGCCGGCAAAGAGCTCCCCAGTAGCACACTGGCCAGGGCATGGAGAGAACACTGTGGGGCAAAGGAGGCTGTTTGAAGGCTTTTGCTCAGCTGGGGGTGGTATCGTGGCTCAGGGTGTTGAGCAGGCAGCCCTACGCAGTCCTACAGCCCCCCTGCAGAGGAGTGGCTGCTCCTGCGTGCTCTTGGGCCTCTAGTCTCTTTTTCTGCAGGAGTTTTAAGAAAATCCACAGTCGCCATAGCAACCACTAGCTCGGCAGCACACGCAGGGAGCGGGTGCTGTCAAACCAGGGTGCAGGGTTCAGCGCCCTGATAACAGCTGGAGCGCTGCCTGCTCTCACCTGGCTGAGCCCTGCAAACCAGCCGGCCCAGCCAGAGGGGCTGCACCCAGCTGGTGTGTTTTGCCCCTTGGGTTGTGGATGTGGTGGAGGTTCGGATGCCCACTCCCCACTCCAAATCCCTGACCTCACACAGTCACTGTCCTTCATGTTTGGTTGTCTGAGGTTATTGCTTTTTTTAGCATCCATTTGAGTGGGTGCCTCTGCATCCTGACCTCCTGACACAGACCAGCCAAAGGGCACCTCTTGCCTCACTGTCCTGATTCTGCTCTCAGCCACCCGCCCAGTGGTGCCGCCAAGGGGGTTTTGCTGAACAGCAGCTGGGAGTGGGTGATACAGGCTGACCTCCCGCTGACGGCTGCCATCCGGCAGAGCCAGCAGACCCTCTACCACTCGCACCCCCGGCACTCGGCAGATGGGCAAGGTGAGTCCCCACCCCACACATCAAGATATGGGGCCAAACCCATCATAGAATGTGTTGAGTTGGAAGGGACCTCCAACAGATGGGTGAGTCCCCACCCCACACATGAAGATATGGGGCCAAACCCTGCAGTGAGCAGGGACAGCCTCAACCAGATCAGGTTGCCCAGAGCCTTGTCCAGCCTCCCCTTGAAGATCTCCAGGGAAGGGGCCTTAACTACCTCCCTGGGCAACCTGTTGCAGTGTTCAACCCCCACCCTGCTAAAGAACTTGCCCTGTTTCCCTCTGTCTAACACTCAGGAACTTTGCCAGCTTGTGCTGGGTTCCTCCTGGCGATGGCCCGTGGTGCTGGGACCTCGGTGCAGCAGAGCAGTGGGTCAGGCTGTGCGTGAAGGTTTGATCTGTCTCCAGTGACTGGCAGCTGCCAGAAAAATGCTTTGAGCTGGGCGCTTTTCCTTTGCGAAGTCTCACTGCCCTCCATCAGAAAAGAGGGAGCTCTCATCTCAGGAGCCCCAGGCGCTTCGATGTGTCGAGCAAGAAAACCAAGAAATAGGTGAAACTGAATGTGACTCTTTTTTTACTGGCTCCTTCCTGTAGAAATCTTGCTCCTGGTTAATGATCTGTTCAAAAGGAATGGAGAGGCAAAAGCAGAAGGCTGGCTGGGAAGGATGTTGGGTGACAGCCGGCTGGACAGGAGCCAGCAGGGTGTCCAGGTGGCCAAGAAGGCTGACAGCATCCTGGCCTGGATCAGGAACAGGGTAACCAGCGTGTGTAGGGAGGTGGTGGTGCCCCTGTACTCTACTCCTTGAGCAATGGGTCCAGGTTCAGGTGCCACAGAATCAGAACGACATTGAGGGGCTGGAGCAGGGCCAGAGAAGGGCCACGAGGCTGAGGAGAGGGCTGGAGAACAGGCTCTGTGGAGAGCGGCTGAGGAAGCAGGGTTATTTACACAATCACAGAATCACAGAACATTAGGGATTGGAAGGGACCTCAAAGTTTAGAGAAGAGGAGGCTTGCTCTCTACAGCTACCTAACGGGAGGTTGCACTGAGGCTGGTACTGGTCTCTCCAAGAGGAGATGGCCTCACGATGCATCAGGGGAGGTTTAGATTGGATCTTAGGAAGAAGCTCTTTCCTGAGAGAGTGGTTGGGCACTGGAACTGGCTGCTCAAGTGATCCAAGATCATTCTGAACACAGTGATGGACCAACTTTTATCTGTCCTGAGTACTGGATCCAAACAGCCCAGGCAGATGCTGAAGCTCAGAGAAAATTGCTGCCCAGGTTCAGTGTCCCAGGAATAAGAGGTTTGGAAAATTCACTGCAGTTCAGGAAAGTTTGGGGCAGCAACAAGAAAAGCACAGTTTAATTAATTGGGCTTTTCTGTGATGCAGATGTGCTGTTTCCCTTTCATGAGGAATAGAACAGTTGGGATGTTTTTTCCTCGCTCTGTGTCTGTCTTCTGAATTGTTTTATCACTCATTAACTTCCCCTGAAAACCTCTCAATCCATCCCACTGCACATGCTTGGTGGAAATCTGCTGCCCGTCCAAACCTAACGGGCAAACCTGCGCAGGAAAATATTTCCAGCCACTCTGAAAAGCCAGATGCAGTGAGATTTGGGTATCTCGTTCACTCAGACTCCTCCTCTTTGCAAATCCCAGCGCGGTTGCTCCCAGTAAATCTATCCCACGCCAGTCGAAGCCGTGCTGGCAGGCACTGGGATCAGCAGAATAAATTATCCCAGTTTGTCGGCTCGTTCCTCCTACTGTTTGCAGGGATTTCCTTATTGCTGGAGAGGGGGGAGTGTTGTGCCGGTTGGGCTTGGCTTCGGTGATTATTTCCTTGTACAAGCAAACATCTCACAGCAAACATCTTGGATAAATATTAAATCATCTTACAAAGTCAGACCCTGTTACCACCAGCAGCAGAAGCCAGGAGACTCCGGCACTGTGAACTGGGAGCACGGCAGGGGGAAGTTTGTGCCATTCAGCCCTTCTGAGGAGTGATTCAGGCTGTGCGAGCGGAAGGAGATGCCTGCTGCATCACTAAATGGCTTCACTGTGCTCTTGGGATTCACGAGGCTGTGGCTAGTCAGTGGCACCCTGTGGCAGGGACACCCTGTCCACGTCCCCTCTGACTAGCAGTGGGCTGTGATGGGCTCCGAATCCCGCTCGATTCTCCAGAGCCCCTCCTTTCTTTGCATTTACCAGCTCTTAGGACCCACAAAGACCCTCCTTTTCTGAACCTGCAGGGCTAATAATAGTAATTAGAATATTCTTATTCGATAGGAAATATAAGATGTAAATAAATAAATAAGACCTAAAAAATAAATTATTATAATAAATAATAATTACAGTATTCTAATATAATAAAGATAAGTTAATAAATAGATCTAATCAATAATGAGAGTATTATGAACAGTGAGGGTGACCGAGCCCTGGCAGGGACTGCCCAGGGGGGTTGTGGAGTCTCCTTCTCTGGAGACCTTTAAAACCCGCCTGGATATGTTCCTGTGTGACTGGATCTAGGGGATCCTGCTGTGGCAGGGGGATTTTGACTAGAGAGTCTTTCGAGGTCCCTTCCAATCCCTAATGTTCTGTGGTTCTGTGTGGTGTTAAATAATAACCATACTAAGGAAATAAATAAACACAATAATTAATTAATAACTAATAACAAGTAGGATATTATTATTATTACTACAGAATCACATAAATTATTAAGGTGGAAAAGGACCTCTATTATTATTGTTATTGTTAATGATAATTATAAATAGAACAAATTGGTGGCTTGTTCATTTACCTTTTGAAAACTTTTGGTGTTGTATGAGATCCTCTGAAGCCACTGGGGCAGAGCACCCTGGTGCCTGTTTCAGAGCCTGTGTGAGGCTGCCTACCTGCAGTAAAGCTGTGGGGGTAATGAGAAGGGGATGAGAGACTGCTGGTAGGGAGAGAAGAAAAACCATGACGAGAGTGCTGAGGCTCTGGAACAGGTTGCCCAGGGAGGTTGTTCCTGCTCCATCCCTGGAAGTGTCCAAGGTCGGGTTGGATGGGGCTCTGGGCATCCTGGTATGGTGAGAGGTGTCACTGCCCATGGCGGGAGGTCAGAACTAGATGATCTCTGAGGTCCCTTCCAGCGCAATCCAGTGTGGGGGTCTATGATAAGAGACTTGCTTCCAAGAAGATGGCTTTGTGTGGCCATGCAGGTGCTTGGGATGGGCACGGGCAGATGCTCTTACTGGGGAGGGAGGTCTCAAAGGCTCTGAGCTGCTGAGCGCTTAATCTGGGGGTTTAGAAGACGTGAGGGATTCAGGCTGGACAGTCGGCAGCTTCCCCAAATCCAGGGTAATTGGGCCTTTAAGCTGCTTCAGAGATTCCTGAGCTGGATAGCGACGTTCTCTCCTCCTTTTGATGAGAGTGGTACAAGAAGGAAAGCAAAAGGAGAAGGACCAGATATAAAAGAAAGGCGCGTGATGGGAATTTATTTGCGTCTTCCAACAATCCTCCAGTCATTCTGCCCAGGGACTGTGTGTCCTGCTGAATGCCCCTTTACGCTGCTCTTTTATGCTGATTTCCAGGGTTTATTTATTGAGTTAGTGAATTTGCAGACACGGAAAGAGAGAGGTTGGAAACTGTCTTTGTGATTGTTTTCAATTTGGTTGGCCTAGGGTTTCTTTTAGCTGCACATTGGCTAAGGTGGGTGGGCAGAGTCCCGAAGCCCATGAAGCCATTGCTAACCCTAACCCTGTGGCAATAAATGGCTGTTGTGGGAGCCGAGCACCTCCATCCTGCTGTTACCAACTGGTTTTGCCCATTCTGTCTTGGAAGAGCCCATGGAATGGCCTCTGATGCTGGTCCTGTTTGGGATCTGAGTCCCAGCTCTTCAGTCTGTGGATTTACTAACCATAACACCCCATGTACACGTACAGGGTGGGGACTGACCTGCTGGAGAGCAGCACGTGGGAAAGGTAGCTGGGGGTCCTGGTGGCCAGCAGGATGGCCAGGAGCCAGCAATGGGCCCTGGTGGCCAAGAAGGCAAATGACATCCTGGGGTGGATTTAGAAGAGGGGTGGTTAGTAGATGGAGAGAGGGGTTCTCCTCCCCTCCTACTCTGTCCTGGTGAGACCACATCTGGAATCTTGTGTTCAGTTGTGGGCCCCTCGGTTTCAGAAAGACACAGAGCTGCTAGAGAGAGGCCAGTGCAGAGCCACAGAGATGATGAAGGAAGGGGAGCATCTCCTGCTGAAGAAAGGCTGAGGGAGCTGGGTCTGTTGACCTGGAGGAGCCTGAGGGCTGACCCCTTGAATGTTGATAACTATGGAAAGGGTGAGTGTCAGGAAGATGGAGCCAGGCTCTGCTCAAGAGTGTCCAGTGACAGGACAAAGGGCAGCAGCAACAGGCTGGAGCAGAGAAGGTCCCATGGAAACAGAGGGGAAACCCTTTTCCCCATGAGGCTGGCATAGCCCTGGCCCAGGCTGCCCAGAGAGTTTGCAGAGTCGCCTGCTCTGGAGACTTTCAAAACCCTCCCTGGATGTTCCTGTGTGACCTGATCTAGGGGGATTCTGCTGTGGCAGGGTGGTTGGGCTCGATGATCTCTAGAGGTCCCTTCCAAGCCCTTGCATTCTGTGATTCTGTCATAACCAAAGGCAGGTGACAGCCAAGATTCAGGCTCCTCACTGAGCGGTCTCAGAATCTCAGGCAGAAAAGTGTACCATAATAATTTTCTTCTCTTGGAAATTGTTAGGATTGTGAAAGCGGTGCCTGATTTTGACTGCACTTGCTGGAAACGGCGCTGATGCACAGAGTAATCACATAATAAATTTGTTAGAGGAATATAAAGCCATAAAAGCAGTGGTAATGGTTTGCAGTGTAATAGCTGAATTGTAAATGAATTTTCCTGTAGCAGCTTTAATGTCGCAGGCTGCTGCAATTAAGGGAATGTTCTTCAGGTGCCTTCAGTTTGGTTGTTGTTGTTGTGGAGTTCAGTGTCATTAATTCTCTGCTTTAGAGAAGCCCGAGACTTAACCACGTCCAAGTATAAAGGACCATTTTGTCTTCCTCTGAAGCCAACAAAATACAAAATCAAAGAATCGTTAAGGTTGGAAAGGACCTCTAACATCAAGTCCAACCATCAACCCAACCCTACCCTGCCCATTAAACCTTGTCCCAAAGCCCCACGTCTAACACATTTTTTAACCCCTCCAGGGATGGGGACTCCACTATTTCCCTGGGCAGCCTATTCCAAGGCTTGATGACCCTTTCAAAACCCGCCTGGATATGTTCCCGTGCGACTCAGTCTATGTGATCCTGCTCTGGCAGGGGCATTGGACTGGATCTTTTGATGTCACTTCCAATCCCTAATGTTCTATGATTCTGTGAAGAAGTTTTTCTTCCTGTCCAATCTAAAACCTCCCTTGGTACATCTTGAGGCCATTTTCTTGTTCTATCACTAGTTACTTGGGAGAAGAGACCAGCCCCCACCTCTTTACAACCTCCCTTCAGGTAGTTGTAAAGAGCTTCTCCAGATTAAACAGTTAAGAGCCACTTCTCATAAGACTGGTCCCAGTTCTCGTAAGAATGGTCGCACTTCTCAGAAGACTGCTCCTCCAGACTCTTGACCATCTTTGTTGCCCTTCTTTGGACAAGCTACAGCAACTCCTTGTCCTTGTAGTGAGAGGTATTGTCCTGGAGAAGGTCTTTTTAGCTCATTTGCCCCTTATATTTCCTTAGAGTTGCTACTGTGAAGTTGCCCAACATGGTGACCTTGTGATCTCCTGATATCATCTGACTGGTGGCATCTGCTGCCGTGGTGGTACGAAGCAAAAAGGACTGAGCCAGGCTGTCCAGCTCAGCTGGCAGAGACACCCTGCTCAGAGTGTTAACCTTGTCTGCTTGATTTATTGATATGTTCCTGTGCAGCTTGGTCTAGGTGGTCCTGCTCTAGCAGGGGGATTGGACTACATGATCTTTCGAGGTCCCTTCCAATCCCTAATGATTCTATGAGTCTATGATTCATTTGATAAAAGAAGATCAAAACAAAGATGTGTAGGTCCTGCAGTGCTGTGTGGACACCCCTGCCCAGAGCTACTTGTCCAGCAATAGAGCCCAGTCATCACCTTTCACATAGAATAGCCTGGGTTGGAAGAGACCTCAAAAAGGCATCTAGTCCAACCCTGCTGCAACTAACAGGGCCATCACTTGCCCAAAGTCCTGTCCAGCCTGACTTTGAATGGCTTCAGCAATGAGGCCTCAACTCCCTCCCTAGGCAACATGTTTCAGTGTTCAGCCGCCCTCCTGCTAAAGAACTTCTTCCAAACATCCAGTTTCAATCTGCCCCTCTCTAAGATGAAGCCACAGCTCTCTCAGCAACGCTGGCTGCTTGTTCTTCCCTTTTCTAAACCTTTGAACCTCACATGTGGTGCAAAAGCAGCTTGAGCTGACTCAGAAACTCACTTTCCACCAGCCCTTCTGCTCTGGTTTGAGCACCAGGGTCCCTAGTGCTGCTGTTTCTCTTACTTTGCTTCATCAGGTTGCTCCTTTCCTCCTCACATTCTCCTGATTACAGCTTCCACCTCACCACCAGCATCACCCCCATGACCTGTGCTTGAGGGAAAGGCTGGGAAACAGTGTTGGGATCTGCTTGCAGATGGCTTTGGGGCAGTTGAATTTCTGATCATCGTTGATGTCGTGTAATTACGTTGCCAGTAAGACCCGCAGGAGGAGCAGGGAGCTGTTGCACCGCTGTGAGCTGCGAACGCAGACACTGGAAACCCCAGTCTGAGTGTGGTGGGTGATAATTAAAAGACATGCTTGGGTCTAAGGGCCAGGGAAGCTGAGGGAGATCTGATGCTGCTCCGAGGGACCGCTCTGAACCTCCTCCTGGCAGCAATGAATCTGGTTTTAGGGGGATGCGTAAGGCCAGTGCCTGTCCTGATGCAAATTGCCCTTCCGTGCATCCTCGTTGCTGTGACTGGAGGCTGGGAGTCATCTCCTGCCTCCCTCCAACCTCCCCAAAATTAAATGTATCTGGCAGAAAGATCCCTACGGAACTCCAGGGCCCTGCTGGTGCTCACTCAAGTAGGAGCATAGAGGGTTTGCTATGCAGTCTGTGGGGCACAGACAATTTGTAGGGTGCTACAGGACTCAGCAAAACCAGGCTCCTCTGTTGTTGCAAAGCAAGTGCTGCAAATGTCTCCCTCAGAAGAGCCCCAGAGGTGTCTCTGGAGCAGAGGGGTGATCTGGGAGCTCCTCCTGCTGCCTTTGAGGGGTGGGAAGAAGTTAACTGGCCTCTTGAGCAGCGATGTGGTTCCTGCTCTGGTTGTGGGGTGTGGCAGTGGGTGTTTCTCCCTGGAGCATTTCTAGATGCAAATGGAGAGCAGCAGAAGGGGAATGGGAAATGGAAGAACCCATTGTAAACCCTCAAGGCACTGCAGAGCTGAAGTCTCAGCGCCCCAGTGAAAGCTGGAGTCTGCGACAATGAACTTCAGGCAGTAAAAATCATCCATGAGGACAAAGACCTGGTCTAGTGGTGAACTTGGCAGATTGGACTTGATGATCTCAAGCGTCTCTTCCAACCTGAGTGATACTGATTCTGTGTTTCTGAGGAGCTTTTAATCCCCAACTCTATTTCAAACATTCCATATAAGGTCACCCCTTGTGAGCTGGTGCCTGGCAGTGGATACCCAGCAGCATCCCCAGTTTCTCTTGGAAAACTGCAGAAACGTTTTCGTCTCTCACTCCTCCACCCTGAATTTGCCACCCACAATCTCATCTCTTAAAATGACATCTTGACAATGGTGATGTCACCATTGGTCAGAGCCTGGACTGTACTGCCCAGGGCAGCAGTGGAGTCCCCATCCCTGGAGGTGTTGAAGGACAGCCTGGCTGTGGCTCTTAGTGCCCTGGTCTGGCAGATCAGGTGATATTAGGTCCTGGGCTGGGCTGGCTGAGCTCAGAGGGCTTTTCCAGCCTCAGTCATTCTGGGACTCTGTGATTAGTGTTTGCCAGGGATGGAGGTAGTCTCTGTAAGCCTGGGACACTGTTTGCACAGCACCCAGCACCAGAGCATCTCAGCCTTGTTACCTTAACAAGTGCTTCCACCATATAAATATTTTAAGTATAATCAACAATTATGACCACGTTTCTTGGGTGGCTGCACACAGCAAGGGAATTTGGAATTCATTTCCCATGGGTATTCAGGCTTCAAGTTCACTTTCTGTGGAAATTCAGGCTAATAAAACTCCAGTGCGTGGAAAGAGAGCTGCGGAGAGGTTTAAATAGAACGAGAGCAGATTTGCTTAGGAGTTCAAATGAGTGTTCGACAGCTTCATAGCATTTTTAAATATCATAGAATGTTAGGGGTTGGAAGGGACCCCTAGAGATCATCTAGTACAAGCCCCCTGCCAGAGCAGGATCCTGTAGATCAGGTCACACAGGAACATCTGGGCAGGGGTTTGAAAGTCTCCAGAGCAGGAGACTCTGCAACCTCTCTGGGCAGCCTGGGCCAGGGCTCCGTCATTCTCACAGGGAAAGTTTTTCAACATGTTGAGCCTGAACTTCCAGCATTCCAGCTTATCCTCATTATTCCTTGTCCTGTTACTGGGCACCACTGACAAGAGTCTGATCCCTTCCTCTTGACCCCCACTCCTCAGATATTTAGAGACAGCAGTGAGATCCCTCTCAGCCTTCTCCTCTCCAGACTCAACAGCCCCAGCTCTCTCAGTGTTTCCTCGTAGGGCAGATGCTTGGGTCCCTTCATCATCCTCGCTGGACTCTCTGCAGTAGATCCCAGTCTCTCTTGAACTGGGGAGCCCAGAACTGGACACAGTTGTCCAGGTGTGGTCTCAGCAGGACAGAGAACAGAGGATGGAGAACCTCCCCAGACACTTTTCTTGATGTACTCCAGGAGCCCACTGGCCGCCTTGGCCACAGGGGCACATTGCTGTCCCCTGGGGAACTCACTGTCCACTAGGACTCCAAGGTCTTTCTCCATGCTGCTGCTTAATTGTCCCTATTTTCTGCAAAAAGATTATTTTATCTTCTCTCTCCAAGGAAATTGTGTGTTCCTGGGGTGCCGTATACGGTCGGTCCCATGTACTAATGAGAAGTTTCACATGTAGTGAGTAAAGGACATGGAGCTGCTGGAGGGTGTCCAGCATAGAACAACAAGGATGATGAAGGAAGTGAAGCACCTCCCTTATGAGGAAAGGCTGAGGGAGCTGGGTCTCTTGAGCTTGGAGGAGACTGAGGAGTGACCTCATTAATGTCTATAAATATGTGAAGGGTGGGTCTCAGGAGGATGGAGCCAGGCTCTGCTCAGTGTCATCTAGTGATAGGACAAGGAGCAATGGGTGTAAGCTGGAACAGAGGAGGTTCCACGTAAATACCAGAAGGAACTTCTTTACGGTGAGGGTGCCAGAGCACTGGAAGGGGCTGCCCAGGGAGGTTGTGGAGGCTCCTTCACTGGAGATGTTTAAGACCCGTGTGGAAGTGTTCCTGTGTGACTTGGTCTAGGTGATCCTGCTGTTGCAGGCGGATTGGACTAGATGATCCTTCAAGGTCCCTTCCAATTCCTAATTATTCTATGATTCTATGTGCTGGAAACCTTGTTTATCCTCAGGAAAAGTCTCTACTAGACCTTCATGAGTTACCACCATCCCGTTGAGCGTCTGTGTTTCAACTCATCCTGCAGTTCAAGGCGGGGGCTTTTCCAGTTAGAACCCCTGTTCCTGATGAAATGCAGTGGAGTCACAAGCAAATTCCTGATCTCTTCTTTATCAACCCCCTTTACAGCTGGGTCCATCCTCACGAAACTAAACTTTTCTGAACAGGATTCGGGTGCCCTACTGCTGGGCTCTCTGGTTTCTCCCATTTTCAAAGCCACCGATTCCAGACCCTGATCCTGAAACCGTTCTTTTCGTCCGATTTTCTTCACTCGTCTTCCACCCACATCTGCCCTCGGATGCCAGAGACGCTGCCTCTTCACACATTTGGAAGGACTTGGGGGTCATCGCAGCTTCTAGTTCCCTGAGGAAGAGGTAGCAGTGTTTTGACATCTTCGCTGGATTTCTATCCTAGAACTTAAAGAGGTGCAAATGAGCAATAATTAATATTTTCGTTAAAAAAGTGTCTAGACATTAGAGCTGAGAACAGGCTAATGATGCAGCTGCTCTCCATAAAATACTCCGAGGTAGATCCAGACCACTTGCTTTCTTTTAAACCAGAAAAGAGAATGTTTCGTGGGGACAAAAAATACAGTGATTTAATGGACGTGAAACGAGGGTAGTTGCTAATTGTGGAGCTGCACATGAGGCAAGTCTTTATCTCGAGGTGAGCCAGTCTGGCATGGATTATGAGCCATTTGGTTCACCAGGAGATCATCAGAAGGGAAGAAAATCAGCCAAAAAGTCTTAAATCACTTCTTGTACTTGTCCATACCCTTTGACTATCCAGGGGTGGGAGGGACAGAGCATCTCCCATCTCACTGTGAGTCTGCCCTGACGTTTAGAGCAAACTCCTCCCCAGAAATTGTGGGGAGGCCTTGGAACAGGCTGCCCAGGACCGAGAGGGTGGAGGCACCATCCCTGGAGGGGTTCAACAACTGGGCAGTCAGAGTGTTTGAGGAGAGGGGTTAGCGGTTGGGGGTGGTAGGGCAGATGGTTGAACTGGATGATCTTGGAGGTCTTTTCCAACCCTGATGATCTTGAAGGTCTTTTCCAACCTGGGTGATCTTGGATGTCTTTTCCAGCCTTGATGAGTCTGTGATTTGCTCTAGGAATATAAAGATGGAATTTACAAACAGTTCCATGGGCTTTTGTTCCCATATCCTTGTGTCTGGCACCATGACAGAGTGAGGTTTCCCCAGCCAACCCTGTGATGCCCACACCTCTCAGCTCATCAGGTTTGAGGTCCTACATTCTTTCAAGCATCATGTCCGTCCTTGGGCCTCTATCAGTATGAGGATCCACACTCAATGCCCCCAAAAAAGTTGTCTGTAGGCCCTGGAAATTAATAATGGAGCCCCCAACACCAAAAGGACAAGTAGCTGTTGGAGCAAGTCCAGAGGAGGTCATGAGGATGCTCAGGACTGGAGTCCCTCTGCTCTGGGAACAGGCTGAAGGAGTTGGGGCTGTCCACCCTCAAGAGGAGAAGGCTCTGGAGGTACCTTCTAGTGTCATTCCCACCCCTGAAAGGGACTGTCAGAAGGCTGGGGAGGACTGTTCCCAAGGAACAGGAAACGATAGGATGAGGGGTCATGGTTTGGAGCTGGAAAAGGGCAGAGTGAGGCTGGACAGGAGGGAAAAGTTGTTGAATCTGAGGGTAGGGGTTCCCTGGAACAGTCTGTCCAGAGAGGTGCTGGAGGCCCCATCCCTGGAGCCATTCCACGTCACGCTGGATGGGGCTGTGGGCAACCTGGTCTGGGGAGTGCTGGCCCTGCTTGGTGTAGGGGCGTTGAAGTGGATGCCCTTTGGAGGTCCCTTCCAACCTTATGATTCCATGAATAAAACCCTGCCCTAGACAATCACTGCTTTAGGAAGTCCCTGACTTAATAGGATAAACGTTTTGCCCTCACACCAGCCACGGCACCGTGGGCATTGGAAAAATTAAATGCACTGGTGCAGCTCTAGATCTACATCTCTGTGTCCATAAAGCACTCTTGACAGCGAGCAGACACCAGAGCTTGGCTGTTGTCCTGCTCCATTTAATTTCCATCAAGAGGTTTTGTATGTGTCACCTTAAAATCCCTCTGCCACCCGTCCTACATGCTCTGTTATTCCAGTGTGGTCCTGAAGACCTTTGGGGTGATGAACCTCCTGGTACCCGCAGAACCTCCTGGTACCCATAGAAGCACCTGGTGCCTGTAGAACTGACTGGTACCCGTAGAACCTCCTGGTACATGTAGAACCCCTTGGTACCCACAGAATCTTTTGGTTCTCAACCCTCCAGGTACCCACAAACCCTCCTGGTAGCTACAAAACCTCCTGTACCGACAGATCCTCCTGGTCCACTGGAGCTTCCAAGTTATTTAGAGTTTTCTGGAATCCATCCAGCTGTGCTTTTAAAAATTAGGGTTTGTGTAGCATTTTGCATCCTTTTTTCTTCAGACATCCTTCTCTATTTCCCCTGACTGAGCACCCTCTCTCCAGTAACTCCCATCTCCTTTCCCTCAGATCCCTCTCGCTCCACCAAGCCTTTGTTTGAAGGCATCTCCCTCTGCACTGGGGGAGAAAGCTTCCCCACTTTTCATGGAAAGCTGTTAATAGCAGTAATGTTAATATTAATGAGGGTGACCCGAGTTAGCTAAAGAGCCAGATAACACTTCAATCCTCTCTAACAGAGGACTGAGCTCCTCCTGGTGCACCAGCTGGTGACCAGGGCCATCCATCTGGGACCACAGATTGCTCCCAGCAGCAGCTGGGATTCAGACAGAGGGAACTGGGTCTGGCTGGTCAACGTCTCCGGTTTTCCCCAGAAGTGTAGGAACGCATAAGGAATCCCCGACAGTCTGGAGACTGCCCCAGGCACTGGCTGCCCTGGGTAGGAGGAGGAGCTGCAGCCTGGGAGGTGGGGGCCTGGCTGCCTGGAGCTCCCACACACAAGGGAAAAATGTGGGAATGATGGGCATCATTTTAGATGATTTTCACTGTCGTTTATCAGCAGAGTAAAAAGCCCAAGTGAGTTGACAACATCTCCACTTGATCTCTGCCTTGAACTGACTTACAGCCAGACTTTCCTCAAAGGCTGCTAATTGCTTCGGTATCGATTTTTATACCGAGATGCTTCATCGCGCTGTGTGTTTGGGGGGGTTTTAGGTAGTTAGGTTTTTTAAGTAATCTGTTTCAATAGTTAAGTGGATTTTATTTGAAGTAGTGTGTCCCTTGCCAATGGGGGAACACAGGGCTGGGGGGTCACAGTGGGGTAAATCAGCCTTCAGCACGTCGCATTAAAAATTCACAGAATCCCAGAATGTGAGGGCTTGGAAGGGACCTCTAGAGATCATCCAGCTCACCCTGCCAGAGCAGGAAAGATCCCCTAGATCAGATCACACAGGAACATCCTGGGGCAGGGTGGTTGGAAGTCGCCAGAGCAGGAGACTCCACACCTGCTCTGGGCAGCATGTGCTCCATCACCCTCACAGGGTGATGTTCCTGTGCGACTGGATCTAGGTGATCCTGCTGTGGCGGGGGGATTGGACTAGATGATTTTTCAAGGTCCCTTCCAAACCCTAATGTTCTGTGATTCTGTGTGACCTTAAGACAGTATTAGAGGGAGATAACAAATCACAGCCCTCTCACCTTCCCTTTTGTTTCCATAGAACCTTCTCTGCTCCAGCCTGTCCCCATTGCCTATCCCTGGACACCCCTGAGCAGAGCCTGGCTCCATCCTTCTGACACCCACCCTTCCCATGTTGGTCAACATTCCTGAGATCACCCCTCAGCCTCCTCTTCTCCCTGCTGAAGAGACCCAGCTCCCTCAGCCTTTCCTCAGCAGGGAGATGCTCCTCTCCATCATCTCTGTGACTCTGCACATGCTGAACCTCCTCTCCTTCACTCTGTGGACTTCTCCATTCCTGCTTTCATCTCAGGATTATTTGAGAGGCCTGAATGACACTCAAGATCTCATCTCCCAAATGTTAAACAGCTACATTTCTCTTTCCCTTCCATTTCTAGGATGCTCCAGCTGACTCTTCACATAGGATCCCATTTCTAGGTTTGTGTATTGGGGGGCTGTTCTTCCAGGTGTTTTGCCAACAGCATTTACTGCCACAGTTGAAAAAAACTGTGTCCAAATGTCCACTCCTGCCTTCTGCCCAGTTTAGGGCCACTGGTGTTGCCTGTTGGCTGCCAGGCTAAAGCATCTAGAAGGTCATGCAAATTCAAAGGCGTCTGGATTTCACCGTGTCTCTCGCTGATGTGAAATCTTCTTAGGAATTGACTTTGCTGGACAAAGAAGCTGTCAGCTGGGTGCTGGTGCTGTTTTAATGATAAGGTAGATTGACTCCCCCCTCATCGTGTCATCATCGTTGCCAAAGGAAACAGAGAGGCAACCCATAATCACCTTTCCTGCATCTGTCCCACTAACACCTCATTTAAGTGAGTATTTGGCTGCTGATTGATCAGAGGGCTTTTTTCACAGCATCTACTACCCTGCTATCTAAGAGCTTCAAAATCTCCCCCTTCGTTCGAGTTTTCATATGATCCTTGTAATAGTGTCTGGCGAATCAGCTCTGCATAGTCTCTGCAGAGCTCCAGCTCTTCCCTTCTGGAGAGGACAGAGGACATCCTTGGAGTTAGTCAGTAGACTCTGACCTCCCAAATCATCTCTGCAGTTCTGCAAAACCAAACCTTGTTTATCCCTCCCTAATTTGTGTTGGGTGGAAATGGCATTTAGAGTCACAAGCTGAATTAGGTTGGAAGGGAGCTCAGGGCTCACCCTGGTACCAATCCCCTGCCATGGGCAGTGACACCTCTTAGCAGTCCAGGGTGCCCAGAGCCCCATCCAACCTGCCCTTGGAGCCTTTCAAGGATGGAGCAGCCACAGCCTCCCTGGGCATCCTGTTCCAGGGCCTCAGCACCCTCACTGGAAAGAACCTCCTTTTAAAATCTAATCTCAGTCTCCCCTCTTCTAGCTTAAAGCATCTCCCCTCGTGCTGTCACTACATTGCCTGAAGTGCTTCCTTTTTGCTCCCTACTGCTCCCTTCCTGGAAAGATATTTGTGAGGTCCCAGCAGTTTCACAGAGCTGCCAAGCAGAGACCTCACTGCTGCTGCCAAGCGTGTGTTTACCATGAGTGCCCGTTTGGATCTGCACCCACTCTCCTTGCTCCCACCAGTGCACCCCCACTGGGTGCTGCTGAGCTGTTTTATAGTCCCCAGCTCTACTGGTGGGTCTCCACAACTTGCCAGCATTCCACCACCCACTGCTGCCAGAGGTTCCGTGTTCTGCTGAGCCACTGCTGAGCACCCACACAGTGAGCACAGTCCCTGCCAGGCAGCTCAGCTCTGAAACCACTCAGAGGGGCCAGTGCTGGAGCTCAGGGCATCCTTCTGCAGCCACCTTCTGGGGAGCTGTGGACTTGGGTCACGTCAAGCAGGACCTTTGCTGGTGAACGACTCGTTCACTTAATCCAGTTGGTCCTTGCGTGGACCAACCAGGTGGGAGATGGGGGACACTTTGTATCCCACAGATGACAGCTGTAGTTCATCCATGAGGAGAAACCCCACAAATCCACATTGAATCCAAGCAGTTTTATGCTAAGCAGAGACCGCAAAACTCCCAGGTAATTGCACTTATGGATCTAAACCGGCAGCTGCCCACAAGAGTCAGGAAAGCCACTGCCAACAACCGTGGTGGCCAGCAGGATGGCCAGGAGCCAGCAATGGGCCCTGGCAGCCAAGAATGCCAATGGCATCCTGGGGTGGATTAGGAGGGGCGTAGATTGAGATTGAGTAGTAGATCGAGAGGGTAGATCGAGAGTAGATCAAGAGAGGTTCTCCTCTCCCTCTACTCTGCCTTGGTGAGACCACATGTGGAGTGTTGTGTCCAGTTCTGGGCCCCTCAGTCCCAGAAGGACAGGGAACTGCTTGAGAGAGTCCAGCGCAGAACCACAGAGATGATGGAGTGGAGCATCTCCCTGCTGAGGACAGGCTGGGGGAGCTTGGAGAAAAGGAGACTGGCGGGTGACCCGGTGGATGTTGTGTGGGTGTGTGTCAGGAGGATGGAGCCAGGCTCTGCTCAGGGGCACCCAGTGATAGGATAAGGGGCACCAGGTGTGAGCTGGAACGGAGGAGGTTCCACATCAGTCTGAGAAAGAACTTCTTCCTAGTGAGGGTGTCAGAGCCCTGGCAGGGGCTGCCCAGGGGGGTTGTGGAGTCTCCTTCTCTGGAGACATCTAAAACCTGCCTGGCCATGTTCCTGTGTGACTGGATCTAGGGGATCCTGCTGTGGCGGGGAGACTGGACTGGATGCCCTTTCGAGGTCCCTTCCAATCCCTAATGTTCTGTGATGCTGTGAACATAGTGGGTAGGTTGCTGTGGGAGCTCATCACCGGCACCAGTACCTGCCTGGGAGAAGCGGTCTGCTGACATTGTCCCCATAACCATTTCAACACAGGCTGATGGTACTCAGAGCCATCAGATGGCTGCAATTCATTAAGCAAACATCGGCTCTAGAAGGGCCGCGTTTGAAGGCTGGTGCCATGGATGTGCTCAGCTGTGAAATATGCGGCAGAGAGCCGTTCGTTTGGGGCAGGGTGGGGGGGTTGTCTAGAAATCTGCTTCCCATTAATGTAAAATGGGCTTGTCGGAGAAAAAAATCAGGAGGATCACATTTTTCTCTCAATTACCCCTCCTCAGCGGGATTCCTCAAGGTTTGTGCTGGGTAACTGAGATGTGTGGAAGCTGAGGAGGGGGTTTGGGGTTTGTTTTGATCCATTAAACTTGTATCTGGCTGCGGTGATGTAATCCCCCTGCTCCAAGACACTTTATAAACATCAGTGGGTCTGTTTGCGCCGTCCCGAGGGATGTGCAGCGCGGGAGGGTCGCTGGGCCCCTTCTACCCGCAGAGAGCAGCGGGGCTGGGGAAGGGACTGGAGGGAAGGGCTGATGGGGAGAGACTGAGGGAGCTGGGGGTGTTGAGCCTGGAAAAGAGGAGACACGGGAGGGGCCTTCTCCCTCTCTACACTCCCTGGAGGGCAGTTGTAGTCATGTGGGGGTCAGGCTCTTCTCCCAGGCAACCAGAGCCTGAAGCTGTCAGGGGAGGGTTAGGCTGGATGTTAGGAAGCCTTTCCTCATGGAAAGGGTGATCAGAGCCTGGACTGGACTGCCCAGGGCTGTGGTGGAGTCCACATCCATCCCTGGAGGTGCTGAAGGGCAGTCTGGCTGTGGTTCCTAGCACCCTGGTGCAGCCACTGTGGTGATGTTAGGTCCTGGGCTGGACTAGCTGAGCTCAGAGGGCTTTTCCACCCTCAATCATTTTGTGATCAGTGATTCTGTGGTGGGGAAATGTTATGCTGCAGCATCGCAGCGGAAAAGGGAACACTCCCCCATGCTTTCAACCTGCCCATCCTTATTGGTCTAGGTGATCCTGCTGTGGCAGGGAGATTGGTCTAGATGATCTTTCGAGGTCCCTTCTGATCCCTAATGATTCTATGATTATCATATTTCATTAATACCCTGTAAACTCAAGCAGCAGCATTTCAGCTGTAACAGCTCAGCAAGAGTTGCACTGAGATCCTCAGGCAGAAAAGAGTCAGCGCTTGGGATTTCACGAGCGAGAAGGAAGGGGTCAGGATACACAAATCGGTGTTCTAAATCCACAAATAAGTTGTGACCTTTGCAAAGGGGCAAAACGTTACTGGAGACACTAGCACCGCTTGTAACTAGATGGGAATTAGGGAGCAGAGATGTGCAACAAGAGACCGTTCAGCTCAGGGCACGTGGGTCTTGCTCTGGTGATCTTGGCCTTTTCTCCCTAGGGACTAGCGATAGGACCAGAGGAAATGGGGTTAGGTTGTGCCAGGGGAGGGTCAGGTTGGATCTGAGGAAAAACTTCTTCCCAGCAAGAGTGGGGAGGCCTTGGAACCGGCTGCCCAAGGAGGGGGTGGAGGTACTGTCCCTGGAGGGGTTCAACAAATGGGCAGCTGGGGTGTTTGAGGGGATAGGTTAGAGGTTGGAGGTTGTAGGGCAGGTGGTTGGGCTTGATGATCTTGAGAATCTTTTCTGACCTTGATGATTCTGTGATTCTATGGTGATGGCTGCTAAAGGTCACTGGACTCTTGGACTGGATGTTCTGGGGGAGCTTTTCTTTGCTGGTCAATGGCCACACAGATGTCCAGTGACATTTGGAAAGGGCCAAGCTGCTGCTGTTTGCATCACAAATGACAATCCCATCTCCATCCCCATTAGAAGGTCGGATTTAGACGATGCGCTGAAAGGAGCTGCTGATATTCACAGCCTTTCCGGGTGGGAATTGTTGCTGTAAGCAGAGACACATGGAGCAGATGAGAGAATAATGTAAATATATCGACAGAAGGCAGTGTATTTGTTTCTTTGGGGTGGAAGTGAGACACAAGCAGATAAAAAGCAGAATTGCCATAAGCCTTCAGCATCTCAGAGGTCATTGTTCTGCAGGATGACACATGGAGATTCATTTTTATTAAGTTCTGGCTGATTCTTTCATTGTAAGAGAAAGGATTTAATTGAATCAAATCAAAGGGCTGTATGAGGTGATGCTCATCCTTAAGACAAAAGGCTCTTCCCACTTACTTCAGCTGGTTCCTTAGCTTGTTGTACATATTAAACTCAAGAAAGTGCTAATCTGAAGAGCAAATTCAAGTGTTTGGAAGGTCTGGAGGGTATCTGTGTGCTCCTCAGCCCTGTGGCATCTCCTGAACCTCACATTGCCTGCACTGCGCTCATTACAGAATCCCAGAATGACTGAGGCCGGAGAAGCCCTCTGAGCTCAGCCAGCCCAGACCAGGACCTAACATCACCCCAGCGGCCATACCAGGGCACTAAGAGCCACAGTGAGGTCATCCTTCAACACTTCCAGCGATGCAGACTCCCCCACTGCCCTGGGCAGTCCAGTCCAGGCTCTGAGCACCTTTTCCACAAGGAAGGGCTTCCTAACATCCTGCCTAACCCTTCCCTGGCAGCCTCAGGCCCTGCCCTCTTATCCTGGCGCTGGTTGCCTGGGAGAAAAGCCCAACGCCCACCTGCAACCTCCCGTCAGGGAGTGTAGAGGGGGACAAGGTACCCCTGAGTCTCCTCTTCTCCAGGCTGAACACCGCCAGCTCCTTCAGCCTCTCCTCATCAGCCTTTCCCTCCAGTCCCTTCCCCAGCCTCATTAGGTTAAACAAGAGCAGACATGGTGGGTAGCAATGTTAGATCTTCCTCCACCCCTGTTTATGTTGTCTGCTCTTCAGAAATAGCCTCTTTGGATGCAATGCTACCACTAGAATATGTTGAAGAGTTGCTCAGATTTTTAAGGGTACCCTCACACTGTCTGAACAGGACTGAGGGTACCTAAGGTTAAATGGGCTTTGGAGAACTGCTGGTGCTGACTCAGGCTTTCCCCCCCATATCCTTAGGAGATACTCAAGCTGCCCCAGGGCAGGTTGAGGTTGGCCCTGAGGAGCAATTTCTGCCCCACAAGGGTTCCCCAGGCTTGGTCCAGGCTGCCCAGGGCAGTGAGGGAGTCCCTGTGTCTGGAGGAGCTGCAAAGCTGTGGAGGTGTGGGGTGAAGGATCGCAGTTAGTGGAGGCAGTGCTGGAAGAACAGTTGGATCGATGAGCTCAAAGCTCTTCTTCAACCTAGGTAATTCAATGATTCTGTGATTCCTGACCTCTCTGTGCCTCATCTGTGTGACCAGGGACCCCAGTGCCCTAGAGACACAGACTCACATTGCTATCAAGCTTCATTGCCACTTTGAGGAGCTCAGCAAAGCCTTGGCCTTAAAGCCAGTTGCCACTCTCTGCACAAACACCTCGGCAAGATTTTTCATCCTTCCCTCTTGAAGGCGGTTTTGCCACCTGTGCAACGGTCAGGACCTTTCTGCAGCTGTGGGGGTTCTCCTCTTTTCAGAACCTGCTGACAGCATAGGCAGATTTGGGGTCACGATTGTCGCCCTTTACTGGGCACTGGGGAGGCCTCATCTCCAATACTGTGGTCAGTTCTAGGCACCTCAAGCCAAGAAGGACATTGAGGGGCTGGAGCAGGTGCAGAGAAGGGCAACAGAGCTGGGGAAGGGCCTGGAGGACAGGGTTGATGAGGAGAGGCTGAGGGAGCTGGAGCTGGTTGGCCTGAGGAAGGGGAGGCTGAGGGGAGACCTCATTGCTGTCTGCAGCTGCCCTAACAGGAGGATGGAGAGAGGTGGAGGTCAATCTCTTCTCCCCAGTCACCAGCGATAGGACAAGAGGAAACAGTCTCAGGAAAAATCTCTTCCCTGCCAGAGTGGTCAGGGGTTGGAACAGGCTGCTCAGGGAGTGGTTGAATCGCCACCCCTGGCTGTGTTTCACAGTCTTGGAGCTGTGGAGCTCAGGGACAGGGTTTTGCGCTGGGGTGGGACAGTTGGGTTACTGGTTGGACTTGATGATCTGAAAGGTCTTTCTCAGCCTGCATGCTCCACTTGCATTCAATGAATGCCAGCCCCAGGGACCTTCATGCTGAGCATCCCTTTGCCACCCCAGGCTTGTGACCCTTCCACTTGCTTTCTCTGCCCGATGGCTGCAACACCGCACGCTCCTAGCAGGCGGAAGCTCAGAGAAATCAAACCCAGCTCTGAGAGATAGGAATCAATTTTAAATGGACCCAGCTGTTCCCCAGGAAGGACGGGAGGAGGCATCAGGAAGGGGAGAAAATCTTTCAAGATACGTTTAGGGAAATCTCAGAAAGACTTAAAGTAATAAGGAAGAGCTTTTTAAAGTGAGGTTATTAATTTACAGAGGAGTCCACAGCCAGCTTTCAAGAAGCTTGTTTTTTAAATAGCATGAACCCTAATGTAGAAATTCTCTTGCATCGGTAAATTAAACCGGTTCCAGTGCTGCCAGGACAGTAACTCCACAAGTCCATCATTAAAGGTTTAGATGAAGCAGCATAATTTAGACTCTGCTGCAACAGCTGAATGTGTTCATGGAAGGCTCCAATCAGTTTTAACCTGATTTTTTTGACGATCAAAATAATGCGCCAGTACTAGCAACGAGTTCCTCTCTGCTGAAGCCGACGTTGAAATCACTGGCTCGGGTCTGCGTGGATGGCACAGGCAGGTTAGCTGGTTCCCTGCATAATTCCCTCATTTGCAAGCACAGTTTGCAGCAAATCCTCATGCAAATTAGCCATGAAAACGGGCATTTATCTTGATTAGAATGCAGTTTCCACACAGACTTAGCGAACTTCCTCTCGCTCAGGGATGGCTGCATAGGTGACGGAGAAAGAATTTGGGAAACTCATCCTCCTCGCAGGTTGTTTCTTGGCCCTTCGGGGATTCATTCAGGGACACGGACCTTCCCACCCATATTCCAAGCACCCTTCTCCAGAGCATACAGTCGGGTTGCAGATACTGCAAAAATTATCGATCAGAATGGAAAGGGCAGGTGTCAGGAGGATGGAGCCAGGCTCTGCTCAGGGGCACCCAAGGATAGGACAAGGGGCAGCGGGTGTGAGCTGGGACAGAGCAGGTTTGGTCAAGGCGATCCTGCTCTGGCAGGGGGATTGGACTGGATGATCTTTCAGGATCCCTTCTGATCCTTGATGTTCTGTAATTATGTGATCAGTCTGAGAAGGGACTTCTTCCCCGTGAAGGTGCCATAGCCCTGGAAAGGGGCTCCCCATGGGGGTTGTGGAGTCTCCTTCTCTGGAGCCATTTCAAACCCGCCTGAACATGTTCCTGTGCGACTGGATCTAGGGAATCCTGCCGTGTTGGGGGCTCGGACTGGCTGATCTTTCGAGGTCCCTTCCAATCCCTAATGTTCTGTGATTCCATAGTTCTGGGGGATCCTGCTGTGGCAGGGGGATTGGACTGGATGATCTTTTGAGGTCCCTTCCAATCCCTAATGTTCTGTGGTCCTGTGAAAATAACTTCCTTTTTGGAAAAGCTGCTGGACCATTCCTTCAAATACCCAATGTCTCTTTGTCTTACAAAACCCTTTTACAGTTAACAAAGTCTAGGTGCTGCTTGACAAGGATTCAGTTCTTTTCTCCCCTTGCAGAGCTGGCTGCACGCACAGTCCAAACCAGGTTTGAGGTTTTAGTTGGGGGGGACCCAGACTGATCTTAATTTTATTTTCAGCAGAACTGCTGTGACAGATCTGCCCAATTCCTGTTCCTAAACGCTGCTTGAGGGATGCTGCCCACCAAACCCCATCCCAGTGCTCCCACCATTTGGGCAGCAACATTCTGCTTCTTTATCTCATGTTCTGCCTCTCCAAGAGCCATCTCTGCAGCAGCAAACCCTTTTCTGTCCTTTTTACTGCATTTTGGCTGGGGTCTCTGCAATGCCAGTAGCAATGCAGAAGGAGCATCCTCAATGAAACACCCCAAATTCTTAGCTCACTCAGCCAAAACCCTGAGTTTGGGTAAATATCGCAGGGTTTGGGCAAATATCGGAGGGTTTGGGCAAATATTGGAAGGTTTGGGCAAATATTGCAGGGTTTAGCAAACAGCCCAGGCAGGGGCAGGACTTTAGGGATTGTGATTTCCTCTGCCTTTTCCTTGCCAACCCTGGCTCCCTGCACCCACTCACATTTCTGCAGGGCCCTGTGGGCTTCTACCCTACTGCTGTTGGGGGAGGTCCTGCCCAGCTCCTAAACCCCTATGTGACCTTTGCCCAATGCCCAGGGCTCAGGAGAGAACTGGCTGCACTGCTGGAGCATCAGGGATGGTTCAGGGGGGTGCAGCAAGGGATGGTTTGGGGGTGCAGCAGGGATGGTTCAGGGGGTGCAACAGGGATGGTTCAAGGGATGCAGTAGGGATGGCTTGGGGGGTGCAGCAGGGATGGTTCAGGGGGTGCAGTGGTGCAGGTTACAGCTTCATTGCAGTGAGGATGGAGCTGCTATGGGGAGGGAGGGAGGAGGAGGAGGATGGCAGCTCTGCAGCTCGCTGCAGCCCAGGCCCTGGCAGAGACCTGAGAGGTAGCTCAGAGCCTCAGGCAACATCAGCGCTCCCTCTAGCAGCCGTGAGACCAAATAAATTCTCGATGTTTCACCCGGGGTTGGTGGCCCAATAACCAGCAGTAGTCCCAGGGCTCCCGCACCCAGCGCTGCTCCAGCGCTGCTCCAGCGCTGACAGCCGGGGGAATCCTTTCTTCCCAGACCTTCACCCCCGCCTCAAAAATAATCAGTCTTCCCAGAGGGAGTTTGCAGAGCGCGTTTTGCCTCCTCCTGCTCGTGATGCAGCTCTGGGCTGAGCTGAGCCCAGTTAGCAGAAAGGCTCTTGCTGGGGGGTGGGGGGGCACCGTGGGCACTGCAGCATCGCAAAGCGGGTCCGCGGAGCGGGAAGGAGGGGGAGGGTGTTTCTCGCTCTGCTGCAGGGGGTCCCCCATCCCTTCCCTTGGCCACTTCCCACGAGAGACCTCTCGCCACAGATGCCCTCGGCGGCAGAGTCTCCCCCTCTGCTGCTGACGGGGTGTGGGGGGCAACAGGTAGCGGTCCACCCACCCCGTACCCCGTGATGATTGCCCTTGCTCAGCGTTGCGTAGCCCACTTTGTAGCCCTTTGGCAAGTCCTTCCTCCTCCCCCCCCCGGGTTGCACAGGAGACCCCCCCTTACCTTCGCATGCTGCTTGCACGGCCCCCCCAATCCCCTGCCCAGCTTCCCCTCCCGCGCAGAACAGCCCTCCCGCGGCCCTCCCCTCACCGACCCTCCCACCTTCCCGCATCCTGCTCCCGCGGAGCCCCCCACCCAACTGCTCCCCTCCTTCCTCCTCAGTGCCCCCCACNCCGCTCCGTCTCACCTCTTCTTCTCGTCCTCCTCCTCTTCCCCCCTCCTCTCTCTCCCACCCCTCCCCTCCCCAGGCCAAGATCCTGCACATGATGGACGACAACAAGCAGCTGGCGCTGCGCATGGACGGGGCGCTGCAGGCGGCGGGGCGCGACGTGACGGCGCTGCGGGCCGAGCTGGCGGCCACGGGCCGGCGACTGGCGGAGCTGGGCGGTGGAGCGGCCATGGAGCAGGGACCGCCCAGCGCGCAAGGTGGGTGCTGCCCCGCGCCGCGCTGGGGACGGGCTTGGGGAGCTCTGGGGCTGCCTGGGGACAGTTTGGACGTGGCGGGGGGATGCGCGGAGGGGAGCCGAGCGGTGCTTCCCGTCCCGTCGGGGATTGTTCCCCGCAGCGCCGGGGTTAGCGGCGCCTTCGGGCTCTCCAGGCTTCGGCAACCCCCGAGTAGGGGCCAACCACCCAAAACGCGCACCTTGCCAACCCCCATAGCCACGCCAGACCCCCTACTCACCCATCCCCGGAGCGGAGCAGCGCTCGCGCGGTTCGTGCCCCGGCTCCGCACCCGGTAGCTCTGGCTCCCTCCGCCGCTAGCCCGGTTCCTCCCGGCTCTTCCCGGTTCCCGGCTCCCGTAACCAGTTTCATAACCGGGCAGGGCGCAGCCATGTTACCGCTCCGCTCCCAGCGGGGCTCAGCCCGTCCCGGGGTACAGGGAGGGGACCCTCCCGCCGAGGGGAGCCTCCCGACCTCAGCAGGGCCTCAGTACCCTTTTCCGGAGTGCAGGGGAGTGAAGGGCTTGTAGAGCCCCTCTGACATCCCTGAAAAGTTGTCAGCAGAACTGGGAAGTGGAAACGAGGGGTGAGGGTGGCAAATGAGGGCATGAGAGCGTGGGGTGCTGTGGAGGGTGACACACGGGGGTCCCGACTGTTCCTGCATCGCTCTTGGCATAGTCCAGCTCTCACGAGGCTGGAATTCAGCGTTCCCTTCTGGTCTGAATGCTGTGGCCATCGCCGTGGCTCCAGACACGTTTCAATGCAATGATTGAGTAGAATGCAAAGATTGGTTCCCATACAAATCTATTTCAATCCAAATCCTCGCCAAACCATCGCTGTCACAGCAAAAACAGTGCCCATGCTCCCCTTTCCCCACAACCCAGTTGACACCTGCGGGACAGAGCTGTCAGTGGATGCGGTTGACTTGTTCTTCGTTCGCTGCGAGCATCTTGGTGTGGGGAGGTCAGATTCAACAAGGACCTGGTTTTGGTTTAAGCTTTTCTGAGCTCATGTAGCTCCTACTGGGTATCTCCCAGGCTGATCGCCCCGCTGCTCTTAGGGACATTAATATGGGCAGATTTTGGAGGGGTTCATCAGGGGGAAGGGGGTTGTTTCAGTAGCAGGGGTGGAGGGTGATCCTGCTCTGACAGAGGGATTGGACTAGATGATCTTTCAAAGTGAGGGAGACGGAGCACTGGAACAGGCTGCCCAGGGGAGTTGTGGAGTCTCCTTCTCTGGAGACATTTAAAACCCACCTGGATGTGTTCCTGTGCGACGACTTCTAGGGTGATCCTGCTCTGGCAGGGAGATTGGACTGGATGATCTTTTGAGGTCCCTTCCAGTCCCTGATGTTCTGTGATTCTCTGAATTCTACCTGTTAAAGTTCATCCATCAGGTCTTCTTTATCTTTATAAGAAGTGCCTGGATTTAGCTTTGATCCCGATTTCAATAAGCAAAGCCAGGACACGTCATCAGGTGGGGCTGGAGCTGGACCCAGCAGAGCCCCCTGTTAGCTGCAGGTACCCCGTGCGTGAAGTTCTGTGTGCGGTCAGGGGTTTTCAGCACTGAGTGCATTGCCACAGCCTGCGCCCTGCTGTATCTGCATCCAGCTTGCCGACACGCTGTCGTTTCTAAAAATCTGCTGAAGGGGCAGAAAGAGGAGGATTCCTTCAGCCTCCCCCACTGGAGCGGGAGATCAGGAATGCAGCGGGTGACATGCTGCGGAGGGCATCGGCCTGAGAGTGTGGAAAAGCTGGAAAAGCAGGTAAAATCCTCTGGCTGCTTGTGCTCACGCTGATTTATGTGAGTGAGCTCTGTGTTCAGCCTCCTGTCCTCTCCAGGAAACTTTCGGGCTGATAGTGTTTTTGTGGCGGGGTAGTGTCTTCATCCCTGCAATGTGTCCCAGCAAGGGAGATACGTGTGTGCGGTTCTCCAAGGGTCAGCCTTTCTCCTTCATCATCTTCAGGAGTTGTCTAGTTAATTGAAGGATGGAAAAACTCCTCTTTGGGTTCCTTCATGGTCACTAATAGGTCCTTCATGGTCATGGACCCTTCATGCTGGAAAACGCTTGGCATGTGGTAGTGGTGCAGGGGAAGCAACCTCGTTCCTCAGAGTGGGCAAGTTGCTGCTTAGTGACTACAGAAACCTGTGCTCTGGAGTTGGGGGGTACTTGGAGCCGGTGACTAGGAGGTGGGATACCCAGGAGTGGTCCCAGTTTCAGCTGGGAACCTCCACCAACCCCACTGCCTGTATCCGTCTCTGATTTGGGTTTCCTCCCGGGTTTTGGCACTGCTTTTGTATCCCACCCTAAACGTTCTCCAGCATCACGCCGTGTTTGTACAGCCCCGAGATATCTGTAGTGAGCCTTATGCTTTTTCTCACGGATTCAGAGACGACGTTCAGACGGATGGGGGTGAAAACAAGCGTCTCTGAATAGCTCTGCTGTCGCGTGTCTCCTCGGTAGGAGGGTTGCCAAGCTGCCAATGTGCTCGAGGAAGGCGGGAGGCTGCTGAATTGGGTGGGCTGCCACTTACCTGCGGGATGTGCTCGGGAGTGGCTGTTGGCTCTGTGGCAGGGATCTGCCTTGGTCCTGGCCGTGGAGCCACGTGGTGGAGTCATCAGGTCTCTTTGCTCGTTGTGGGAAGGAGCTCGCTGATCTCATGCTGCAGGTCAGTCCCAAGTCACAGGGAAGGAGGTGACTGTGTTGCCTCAGTCAGTAATTAACACCCAGCTTGTGAAATGTGTTATTGGGATAATTACGGGGCAGCGTGAGGCAGCTCGAGGTGATAACTCTGCCCCTTTTCTTTGCGCCAAGGACTTTCCCTGCGACAACATGCTGTTTGGCAGCAGTGCTGTTTGCTGAGAGGGCCCAATCTTTGAAGTCTCAAACAAGACAGGAAGAATTCAGCCACGAGGGAGAGTGGGAGTGGAATGCTGTGTGTGCACGGGTAGGTGGGAGTGAACCTAGTGCATTGTTACACTCCTCCCCGTGAGCGTTACTCATCGGGACCCCTCGCTCCTGACAGTCATTTTCTGAACGATGAGTTGCTGGAAGAAGTGTCTTGGCTGCAGCCTCTGCCTACAGCTGGATGCAGCCCAGAGTCGAAATCAATACCCTGTGTCCCTGGCACTGAGTGCAGCAGCTACAGGCAGATCTTGGAGCTGAGTGTCAGCACCCCAGTGTTTCAGTCCTGGTTCCAATTAATATTCATTGAACTAATTGCAAGCAAAAGGCGAGACAGTGCCCTGTGTCTGTCTCAGGCTGCAGGGGCGGGGTGGGATATTGGTGATGTGAAGGGGAGGGATGCGGGCAGGGTGTCAGAGCTGTGTCAGTTCAGCAGTTCTGAGCAAAACCGAGGGGGCAGAGAAGGGCAGCTGGGCTGTTCAGGGGTCTGGAGAACAGATCTGATGGGGAGAGGCGGAGGCTGAAAGCTGGGACTGTTCAGCCTGGAGAAGAGGAGGCTGAGGAGAGACCTCACTGCTTTCTACAGCTACCTGAAGGGAGGTTGCAGTGAGGCAGGGGTTGGTCTCTTCTCCCTAGGGACTAGCGATAGGAGCAGAGGAAATGGGATCAGGTTGTGTGAGGGGGATTTAGGCTGGATCTTAGGAAAATCTTCTTCCCAGCAAGAGTGGGGAGGCCTTGGAACAGGCTGCCCAGAGAGGGGGTGGAGGCACTGTCCCTGGAGGAGTTCAACAACTGGGCAGCTGGGGTGTTTGAGGGGAGATGTTAGAGGTTGGGGGTTGTAGGGCGGACAGTTGGACTTGATGATCGTGAAGGTCTTTTCCAACCTTGATGATTCTATAGGGAAATTCAGAGTCTGGGTGTGAGGATTTGCTGTGCTGAGTCAGGTGGCTGAGCTGTTTAGCCTCATGTTTTTGCTTTAGTCTCCTCCCAGTATTAAATGGAAAACACCTCAATTAATTAGTGTTGGTAAAGTGCTTGAAGATGTGAACTGCAATCAATAGCCCTGTGTTATTAATAATCCCCTGCTCAGAGTTCAGCTTCTCTTGCTTCTCATTTCAGAGCAGTGGTGCACGGATTGGTCACTGTTACCTTGCTTGTGAAGCATGGGTGTAACGATGAGGCTGGTGGTGGTGTACTGGAATTCAGCTGGGACAGGAGCAGCAGGAGGTGCACCCTCCTCCTGGGATAAAGGACTTCTTGCTGCGCCGTGATCTTGGGCATGTGCAGCATAAGGAGGTTTTTAGTCATGTCTTGGTAGCTGGTGATGCCGAAGGGCCAGAAGGACCTTTATGCTCATGACAGCTTAAAATAGAGTTTTCTCTTTTTGATCTCTGTGCTCTTCCAGAGCTCCAATGCAGAGACTTTGACTTTTGCCCAGGAGGCAATCAGGGACTTCTCTGTGCTGGGCTGTTGCTATTTTGTGAGTAATCATCTCGAGCTGCTGAAAGTGGACCATTTTCATCTCGCTGGACATCTCCCCCGCTATTTGTTCTTCCGGAGCTCGAGAGTCGATACTGAAAAGGAACCTGAGGAATTTGGACACCTCAGTCCAGTCGGGTATCAGCAGTGCTTTTGCACTTATCTTACAGCAAGATCAAAGCCTCACTGTACTATGACTCTTCCTTATCACTTCCTACCTCGTTTAGCTCTGTGCTGCTGAGCTTTTAGGGTGAGAAGCAATTAGTTTTGTGCACTGGGAAGTGAATTTGTGCCTAGCAGCGGTCACCTACTTGTTTTAGATGCAAGGAGTTGGCTTTAGAGAGCACTTCAGGTCCTCATTACATCAAAGTCTTTGAAGGTGTCAATTTGAAATATCCTGTCTGGAGTTTTCCTACTCAGAAACCTCATCTGGCATGGTTAGCGTAATATTTAGACTCTTCTTCCTTTAAGGCTTGTCCAGGGGAGCACCAGTGAGCTCTGAAGCTGAAGGAGGACCTAACCCAGGGCTTCTCAGTTTGTGGTTTGTAGCACAGCCATGAAGATGTTCAGTGTTAGATCTGCACATGAGGGGAGAGGGAGGTAGAAGCAGATTGTGGAATCATACAGTAGCCTGGGTTGGAAGTGACCTCCAAAGGTCATGTAGACAACCCCCCTGCAATGAGCAAGGACACCCTCAACTAGATCAGGTTGCCCAGAGCCTTGTCCAGCCTCCCTTTGGATGTCTCCAGGGATGGGGCCTCAGCTGCCTCCCTGGGCAACCTGTTCAAGTGTTCATCCCCCGTCATGCTAAAGAACTTCTTCCTAGGGTCCCGGTCTTAAACTTGAAAATGAAGGCACCTTTTGATTTTGAGGGTCTCACAGAAGCACTGGTGGGGCTGGGCATCCTCCAGCCTTTCCTCTTACTCCTTGTTACTGTTACTCCAGATACATCAGTAAACACGATGTTGCCTGTCCTGGGTCCAGGTGATGCAGAGGGATGTTCATCGTCCGTCTGGAGATCTCTGAGCTGCCAAAAAATCCTGTGCTGGGTAGACTTATTGCTTGGACTTTGAGGTTGTCCTTCCCTGAATGTTCCCTGCTCCTTACACTAAGCAGGGCTGAGGCACTTTGCTGTGAATTGGACACTGAAGCAATAACCAGCAAAGCCTCAGCCTCCAGCTTATTAAAATTCAATTCTCATAATTCCTTGTTGACAGTGAAGCAAGATAAGAGCTCTGGGTACTGACGCAGCAGCTCGTGGAACTGGTGTGCTCGTAGCAGCATGCTACGAGCCAGGCTGGGGTCATGTCTGCCAGTGAAACCTCAGGGAATCCACTGACCAGAGGCCTCATTTTCCAGGCTGTGTCCTCACCCATGGGATGCTGCAGGCTTGGGGGAGCTGCTTCTCGCTGCTTTGCAACCTACTGCTGCTTTCTCCTGCTGTAGAACCTTGTGTGAGACTTTAAGGCTGATGCTGTCAGGTACTGAGATGGATTTTGTGGAAGCAACAGGTCTGGAGACCTCAAGCTGACAAATGGTGTGTTTTGATGTTCGGAGATGTGCCCGGGTTTAGCAGGAGGTGGAATTTTATTTTCCTTTAAGGAAAAAGGGAAGCAGGAGGTGTCAGCTGTCTCACCAGGATACAGCCCTGAGTAACCACATTGGAAAGTCCTTTCTGTAGGCAGTTTGTTTGCAGGAGTCCCAGAGGGGAGGAAAAGCTCTTTCCAAGGTTCTCCTTGTGCGGCCCTGGCCAAGGGGGTTCATAGGAAGCTTAGGGGGATGAGGGTGAGATTTTGGGGCTGCCAGGGGTGAGGGGCTGAGGCTGAGTGATGGTAACAAGCTGTGAACCAAGGGGACCTAAGATAACAGGGACTTTACGGGAGGACAGTGAGTCACCAGGTAAGAACAACTTTGCTGAGGTATTGATTGTGATGGAGTGTGACAGTGGCTGCAGGCAGCAGCTGCCGGGGACATCCTGATACCCGTGTGCCCCTCAGCCTGGCCCTGGCTGCACTGTTTCGATAATCTGATAAATTGCTCATTTCTCTAATCTCGTTAGTCCTCTCCCACTGCAGACACCCACGAGGAGCTGCACGGATGGGGAAAGATGTGTGTGACACAGGCTGGCTGCTCCTCGCTGGGCTGGGCGTGGGGGGCTTTTGTTGCAGGTTTTGAGGTGTTTGCTGTGTCTTGGTGGAGTGATGTGATGGTGCTGGAAAACTGCTAAATCACAAGCGCTCCTTCAGAAGAGGAGCAGCAGCAGAGAGCTGTTCCTGCACAGAGGACACAATGAGAAACAGGCTTTTGGCACTCGGACACCTTGGTGGGGCCAGAGCTGCACCAGGTAGGACTGTGGTTGCCCTGGGAAATGGAAGAAGCTCTTGAGTTTTGTTTTTCTGACATGTGGTCAGATACAGGTTTTAGGTGCCGGCAGCACTGTGGCTGGGGTTTGCTTTTGGATCACTCCGATGATGGGATGGGAGCAAAGGTACCCACAGAAAGACAGTGAGGAGGGTAGTGCGTGGTTAAAGGATGCTGGATCTCCTGTGGGCACCCAGGAGACCAAGTGTGTGTTAGAGAGTTACCATTATAGAATCCCAGACTGGCTGAGGTTGGAAGTGTCCTCAGAGATCATTTGCTCCAGGGGCAGCAACACCTCTCAAGCAGACTTGGTTGCTCAAGGCCTCATCCAACCTGGCCTTGAACACCTCCAGGGAGGGGACAGCCACAGCTTTTCCAGGCAATCGATTCCTGTCTCTCCACTCTTGTGCTGAAGATTGACTCCAAGATTGTGATCTTGGAAAACCCCCCCATGTCTTGCTGCTTCTGCTGACTGTTTTTCTGGAAGGAGCATCTCTTCTGAGGATACCTGCAAATCTGTTTCTTGCCCTTCTCAATTCTGACAGAGTCATTCTACCTCACATCTTTTCATGCCACTTCTCCCTCTGAACTACAATTTCATGGGTTTTACAGGCAGCATCTCAGAGCTGAACCTTGGGGGTTATCTGTCAGGAAGCTTGTGTCTTTCAGCCTTTGCTGCTGCTGTCGCAGGAATATGCTCCTCACCCTTGCAGTCTCTACTGGGTGGCATCTGGAGGAGAATCCCAAACCTCCTCATTCATGAGACCATGTGTCCTCCCTCAGTGGGAGGACACCTTTCTGTGGAAAATTATATGCCCTGGGAGGGGGGAATTTGGTCTTTGGTGTGCATATTTATAAACATAGAAGGTTAGAGCTTGAAAGTGACCTCACAAGATCATCTAATCCAACCTTCCTGCTGGAGCAGGATCCCCTAGATCAGGTCACATAGGGCTGCAAACCAGACTGGTTTTGAAATTCTCCAGAGCCTCATCCAGCCTGACCTCAAGTGGCTCCAGGGATGAGACCTCCACCCCCTCTCTGGGCAGCCTGTTCCAGGGATCCCCCACCCTCAGATTCAACAGCCTTTTCCTCCTGTCCAGCCTCACTTTGCCCTTTTCCAGCTTCAAACCATCATCCCACATCCTGTCGTTCCCTGCCCTTGTGAACAGTCTTCCCCAGCCTTCTGACAGCCTCTTTCAGGGGTTGGAAGATGGGTGGAAGGTAGAGTTGCTCCTCACTGAGGATGCAAGGAAGAGCGGAGTCTGGCTCAGTTACTTGTTGGACATCAGATGCTCCCTTGGAGCTGCACAATGATGTTTTGGGATTTCATGTGACAGCAGCACATTCAGAACAGGCTCCTATTCTGATGGTAAAACATCGTGTGTGTGTATGGGTGTTTGACGCCGTGTTTTCTATCCTTAAACACAGACAATTATTTGCTTTGATGTTTGTCAATTATTGCTTTGTCTGCTCAGGCAAAACATCTTGTTTTATCCAACTCTAGATCCTTAATGTTAATTCCTTGAACATCGCTCGTAACAGACCCAGAGCTGTTCAGTAGCTTTGCCTGCATTTGCTGTTCTTTTTTTGCTGCCAGAGTGATGGCTCAGACAGGAGAAGGAGGGAGGGGAACTGCTCCAGGTAGGATGCAGCTCACTCCCCGCTGCATTTGCATCATATAATTGAATCTGCAAAGATTGTTGTTGTCATCCTTGGGAACGGAGCTCGTTGTGAAGCCACGCAGGGGTTTGCTCAAATGAGCTTTGGTTTCTTGCATGAGCTTTCGTCGTGGTGAAGTCTGAGACTGACAGTTCGGGGTGAGAGGGTTGATTAATGGAGTTCCTGACTTCCCGGGAAAGCTGGGGGAGTTGGTGAGGCTGAAGCTGTACAGCTCCTGTGGGAGAAGCCAGCAAAATGAAAAGCTCACGGCTCTGAGAAATCCTAGCGTGGCCACCTGTGTGGAGAAGAAGCTGTGTTCCAAGCCATGAAGGCAAGTTTTGGAGTAGCATCTTGTAATGTACTAAAAAATGCAGCAGGGTTTATTAACTGCACATGTTGGCTTCAGGGCAGATTCCTGCAAAGCCCTGGGATCCCAGTGCTTTTGTCCACTGATGCTTTCGGTCGGCTGTTGGAGCTGCTGTGAGAGGCACTGGGGACAAGCCTGGGAGTGGAGGGAGCTGCTCTCTTCCAGCTGGTCCCACATATCTCCTGGGGATGTCTCAACACTGTCTGCCCCAGTTCAGGAGTGTCCTCAGAGAAAGGGTTTGGTGGGGTGTGCTGGAACAGAGCTTATGAGCTGCCACCTTGCCCTCCCTGTCTGTGTTCTCATGCCCGAGTCATTGTGCAGCTTCGGTCCAGCTCTGGGACTTTGAGCTCCCAGAAGGTGTTTGCAAGCTGCTGAAGTTTCACTGGTCTTGAGTAAAGGTCTGCAGCAGCCATTGTCCCCGGAACAAAGTGTCTGAGCCCTGGGACAGGTCATCGGCATCTGCTGAAGTGGTACCGAGTGTCACTTATTCATAAAACAGCTTGTGTTTGAACCCAGCCCCAACCCCCTGCTGTGGACAGCGACTCCTCTCACCAGACCAGGGTGCCCACAGCCCCATCCAGCCTGCCCTTGGACACTGCCAGGGATGGAACAGCCACAGCCTCCCTGGGCAACCTGTTCCAGGGCCTCAGCAGCCTCCCAGGGAGGGATTTCTGCCTCAGATCTCATCTCAATCTTCCTTCTTCTAGCTTGAAGCCACCGCACCTTGTCTGATCACTACAAATTTTTATATAAAGCCCTTCGCCAGCTTTCCTGGAGCCCCTTCAGGTCCTGGAAGCTGCTCTAAGGTCTTACCCAGAGGTTCCTCCTCTCCAGGCTGAACAGCTCCAACTCTCTCAGCCTGTTCTCAGAGCAGAGGGGCTCAAGTCCTCTGGTCATCCTCATTGCTTTTCAGGCAGATTGAAGCTGCAGAAGAAGCCTCACGTTTCCACCACCTTTGCAGAGAACCTCTTTACACACCATTCCCCCTCAGACATCCATCATTTCCAGCATATTTTGGTAAAGGATCCAATTTCACACATTTGTGCTCTGCTCCCCGCTGTGGTTTGTGAGGGCACTTGTTAGGGACCAGTTTGATTTGGGACATCACTCCTCTTGCTGGCTTGGCAGCAGCAGAACATCTCCCATTCAGAGCTACCTGGTGTGTAAGGTGAGGTGAAGGGAAATCTCTTTACTAAATAGATTAGGAAGCCTTGTAGGTTCCTGTAAAAATACTTCTCTTTCTCATTTAAATGGAACTGGATTATCTCAGGCTGAGGTTTATTTGATGCCGTTGTGGTTTGTGGACAGGGGAGCTCCCTGCGCTGCCAGCCTTTGGCTGCTGCACGCCTGAGCATCTCCATGGGAGCAGCCCGATGCTGAAACTGGATTTATGGTTGGGATTGGTTTGTGTTTGTTTTACTTTGAGGGGGCAGCCGGCGTTGTTCAGCTCAGGGAAGAGAAGACTCCACGGGGACCTTAGAGCTGCCTTCCAGTACCTGAAAGGAACCTCCAGGAAGGCTGCAGAGGGACTTTTCCCACGGGGATCCAGTAACAAGACAAGGGGAAATGGTTGGGAACTGAAAGAGAGGAGGTTCAACCTAGATCTAAAGAAGAAGTTTTGCAGTGCAAGGGTGGAAAGACTCTGGAATCAATTGCTCGGAGAGGTTGTGGCTGTCTCCTCCCTGGAGGTGTTCAAGGCCAGGCTGGATGAGGCCTTGAGCAGCCAAATCTGATTGAGAGGTGTCGCTGTCCCTGGCAGGGAGTTGGGGTAGATGAGCTCTGAGGTCCCTTCCAACCTCAGCCAGTCTGGGATTCGGTGATGATGTTCAAGAATGCTGATGTTGGATCCTTGAAGCTGGGAGCAGCTGAGCCTTAGGGTTGAAGAAGGGAAATTATCAGAGCCTTGAAGACTTGCAGTGATTTGTTCCGGTTCCCTTTAGTTGCAGCTGTACATAAAGGCTCCAGATTGGGGGCTATTTCGCTTGTCTGCAGTTTTTCCCAGGCAGCGCTCATCTGCTAATTCATTTCTGGTCATTACTGCCAATGCAAGGACGGACTCATTTTGCAGTGATGTTCTGCATCTTTCCTGGGCTTGAATCAGCAAATGTGAGCTGATGTCTTTGTAGCAATCTGGCGAGGAGAGGGGAAGCAGGAAAACTGGAGTGGTGCTCTGAAGATAAATTTGTGCATGGGGTTTTTTATATCTGTGATCAAAGACCTTCATCAAATCAAGTACCTTGAAGAAGAGGGGTGAGTTGGATGTTGCTGGCTGCAAGATGATGTGAAATGATGCACTGTGCTCTGCTTCCTCCAGGGTGGGTTTTCAGAGTATCTGGGATTTCTTTCATAGAATCTTTCAGGTTGGAAACAACCCCTGAAATCATCCAGTCTAACCCGTAGCCCAGCTCTGCCAAGGTCACATCAGACCAGATCACTGAGCACCACAGCCAAATGATCTTCAAACACCTCCAGGGATGGGGACCCAACCCCTTCCCTGGGCAGCCTGTGCCAAGGGCTGAGGAACCTTTCCAGGGAGAGGTTTCGCCTCATGACCAGCTGAACCCTCCCCTGGGGCAGCTTGAGGCTGCTCCCTCTTGTTCTATCCCTACTGACCTGTCAGAGAGACCAGCCCCCAGCTCTCTACAGTGTCCCCTCAGGTAATGAAGTGTCCCTGTAAGTGTCTGCTCACAATTCAGAGGGTAATACCCTTAATTAGTCCAACAAGAAAGACTAATAAAAAAATACAACCCCCCGTAGTCTGTTGAGCCCATCCCTGATGAGCAGAGCTGCTCTGATCTCCTCATAAACCCATGTGTGTGACATTGACAGAGCAGTGTGAAGTTAGTGATTAACAAAAACAATGAACACAGAAGTTTGAATGAGTCTGGGATGGAAGTGCAAAGATTTTCCTTCATTCCGGTCTCCTGGGAGTAAAGGTGGGTGGAGAGGAGGTGTTGGATACCACGGGTGATGTGGCTGAGACTTGTGCTGAATCCAAGAGGATGTCAGCCCCTCACCCTGCGGCATCTATCAATGTTTAGGGAGGATGGGGGTTGCAGGAGCACTCAAGCGGGCAGTAGCAGGAGGGGAGGTGATCTTGCTTGTGATACTGCATGTGAGACCCCATCTGGAACCCAGTGTACCATTCTAGAGCTCCCAACACAAGAAGGACCTGGAGCTGTTGAAGCAAGTCCAGAGGAGGCCACAAGGATGATCAGAGGTCTGGAGCTCCTGTGCTCTAGGGACAGGCTGAGGGAGTTGAGGTGGTTCAGCCTAGAGAAGAGAAGGCTCTGGGGGAACCTTAGAGCAACTTCCAGGACCTGGTGGAGCTCCAGGAAAGCAGGAGAAGGGCTTTTGGCCAGAGACTCTGGTGACGGGAAAAGGGGATTGGAGTCCAAGTATAATAGGGGAGAGTGAGATGAGATCTGAGGCAGAAATCCTTCCCCGTGAGGGTGCTGAGGTCCTGGGACAGCTTGCCCAGGTTGATTGTGGCTGCTCCATCCCTGGCAGTGTCCAAGGGCAGGCTGGATGGGGCTGTGGGCACCCTGGTCTGGTGAGAGGTCTCCCTTCCAACCCACCCCAGTCAGGGCTTCTGTGCTGTACCGCCAGCTCTTTCTGAATTTCAGCCAACCTGTATTGGGTAGAGCAGCAGACACCCCATGCTCTGCAGGCTCTCCATCCTGTACCGACATTGCGGGAGACTAGAGTTGTTCAGGCTCTTGCTATCACAGTGAGGAGCTGCTCAGGCACTGAACTCCGTAAACGTCCAGATCTCTGTGTGACAAGTGCTACAGCCAGCAAAGAATCCCAACAAACCGGGATCAGCGCGCGGCGCTCTCCTTCCTACCTGTGCGTTCAGGCAAGCACCAGCTTGCTTTGTTGGTTATTTCACATCTTACAAATGATGAGTAGCAGGAAAGATTAGTTAGTTGCTTTCTGACGAACTCGGGCATTTTTTTTCATGTATTTTGAAATACTTAGGGGTTTCGTTTATTTTTTTCGTGGAGGAAAACATCAGCACAAGGAGGAGATGTGGGTTTTCTTTGCTGTGGATGGCGCCTACGCTGGAGTAACAGAATCACACAATCACAAAATGTTAGGAGTTGGAAGGGGCCTCTAGAGATCATCCAATCCAACCCCCCCTGCCAGAGCAGGTCACACAGGCACGTGCAAGGGCCATTGAAAGTCTCCAGAGCCAGAGACCCCACACCCTCTCTGGGCAGCCTGTGCTCCATCATCCTCACAGGGAAGAAGGTTTTCTGGTTTCCATGGAACCTCCTCTGTTCCAGGCTGTCCCTTCTGCCCCTCCTGTCCCAGTGAGTCCTGTCACTGGGTGCCCCTGAGCAGAGCCTGGCTCCATCCTCCTGACACCTGCCCTTTCCGTATTGATCAACATTCCTGGGGTCACCTCTCAGTCTCGTTTCCAAGCTGAAGCGACCCAGCTCCCTCAGCCTTTCCTCATCGGGGTGATGCTCAACTGCCTCCATCATCCCTGTGGCTCTGCACTGGGTTCTTTCCAGCGGTTCCCTGCATTTGTCTTTGCAGCTCTCCAGCATTTCCTTGAAGCTTATTTGCATGAGGTTGAACTCTAAGCAAATGCTGCCCGTGTTTTAACCTGTTGCACGGCTGCACTGGGTCTGTCTTTGTTAGGCTGCTGGGGAAATGACAGCAGATAATCGGAGCCCCTGTTGTGCAGATGTGCTCACAAACAACCCCAAACCCCAGCCAACTCCTTATCAGCGCCTCACTGATAAACCAGGGCACAAAAGCCCTGGCATGGACCCACATCTCCTGCCTGTTTGGAGATTAAAAAACTCTTGAGGCTTTGGTTTGTTGTGAAAGTTAATTGCAAAGCGCTTGAACCTTGGCAGGGCTCCCGTGCCCAGACTTGTCACGCCCGAGCTGAGCCCTCTGACAGGTACCGGTCGTGTCTGGGCGGGTTCCCGGGGCTCCCTGCCGCAGGCACAGGGGAGGGGCCGCTACCTCCAGAGGGTATTTCTCCCCAGATAGCTTGAAGTACCCCAGGATGGGATGAGTGGCCCATAGGAGATGCTGATCTCTCCCCACCAACTGTAGGGTGGGCTGGGCAGCAGCGAGATGATCCCCGGTCCCGCTGGCTGCGTTGCTGCTGAGGCACCATCTCAGCGTAATTAAGGGTTGAGTTTGGTAGAGGCCCTGGTGCTTGCGTCAAACTACATGTGGAGGTAAGTTGGTTCCTTGGAGGTGTTCCCAGCACGGCGCGTTGCCCAACGTGTCTCCGTGACCCATTAGGGAGGCATCTCTTCTGCTAAGTCTTGGCTTCCCAGAGCATCCACTGAGATCATTTTGGGTGTCAGGGGTTGCTGGCCCTCACCCAGGACCCTTCTGATTTTGGATTGATCCTTCAGGTGAAGCCAGTGGGAAGGGAAATTCATTCAGGGGATTGAACCCAGAAGGCACTACCCCTTCACGCTTTGCCCTGCCCCATTTAAATAGGTTTCCCCTGGGAGCTTCAGGTACTGCTGGTGCTCTGAGCCATGGGAAGGTTCTCAGCCAGGCTGCACAGCGTGAATCTGAAGGAAAAGCAGGAATAAAAGCTGAGCCCCATGATCGCACAAGGTTGGTTATCTGGGTTTTAAGGAGGTTTTTTGTTGTGTGATTATTTTTAAATGATTGTTGATCGTTAAAGCTGCTTTCTGATCGCTTCTTTGTGGCTAGGCCTCGCAAAACCCGGTACCCGAGGGACCTTGAGAGTGATCAGGTAGTGGCTATTGCCCCACCAACCACTCGGGTGTCACTGGTGGGGCAAAACCCCACTGGCAGTCTCAGGTTTGAGAAGTGCAGACCTCAGACGCTTTGGGGTGTTGATTGACAAGAAGCTCAGTAGAAGCTGGCACTGAGATGTCCCAGGGTGCACCAAGAGCAGTGGGGTCAGCAGAGCCAGAGAGGGGATTCTTCCCTTTTACTCTGCTCTTGCTCCCCCCACCTGAAATCCTGTGGCCAGTTCTGATGTCCCCAGCATCAGAAGGACTTAGAACTGTTGGAGTGAGGCCACGGGATCCAAGGGCTGAAGCACCTTTGCTATGGGGACAGGCAGAGGAAGCTGGGATTGTTCAGCCGAGGGAAGAGAAGATTTCAGGGGGATCTTAGAGCTGCCTCCCAGAATCTGAAAAGAACCTCCAGGAAGGCTGCAGAAGAACTTTTCCCACGGGGATCCAGTAACAAGACAAGGGGAAATGGTTGGGAACTGAGAGAGAGGAGGCTCAGACTAGGTCTGAGGAAGAAGTTCTTCGGTGCCAAGGTGGAGATACTCTGGAATCAATTGCCTGGAGAGGCTGTGGCTGCCCCTTCCCTGGAGGTGTTCAAGGCCACGTTGGATGAGGTCTTGAGCAACCAAATCTAATTGAGAGGCATCGCTGGCCCTGGCAGGGGGTTGGGGTAGATGAGCTCTGAGGTCCCTTCCAACCTCAGCCAGTTAGGGATTTGGTGATTCCCCGCCCTCCATTTAGAGTCCACGAGCACCCTGCCCTGTCGCTGTTGCTCTCTACCATGGCTTTTATGAAACAGAAGTAAATGTGACTGATCTGGCAGCAGAAGTGACAGAAAGAGATGTGAGAATTGAAATGAATCGCCAGCCTGGTTTTGTGGGTTTTTTATTCTCTCCTGTCTCAGTCCTGTGGTGTTTCTGTGGAGCAGGTCGGTGTGCAGTGTTCCCTCACATGATGCTCGCATCACTGGATGTGTTGTAGCCGACCGTCACGGGTGACGATGCAGCATTTGTGTCGCCATGAACCTCCTGTCTCTGGAGTGTCCTAGCACTCTGGCGAATATCCCCAACCCAGTGTCACCCAGTGCAGCGCCGTGATTGATTTACCAGCTCTATTAATCATCTGGTAGGAGAGAGAAAACAAGTTCTTTAAGCGAGAACTGACGATCAACGTGGTGGTGTGAGCGCTAGGCAGGACTAGAACAGAGAGAAGTAAGAACCATAGGCCAGGAATGTGGGTGCTGCTGTGCCTCCCCACTATCAGACAGACATGTGAAGAGTCACAAAATCACTCTGGTTGGAAAAGACCCCTGGGGTTATCGAGTCCAACTATCTACCCTACCTTACAAATTCACCCCTAAACCACATCCCTCAACACCTCATCCCAAAATGTCTTTAAACATTGAGGGACTCGACCAACTCCCTGGGAAGCCCATTCCAGTGCCTGACCACCTTTTCTGTGGAAAAATTCTTCTTAATATCAAGTGACTCCCTTGTCCTAGCACCAGAGTCCCTCACGGGATAATAAGTGAAGGTTGCTGGGCTGTCTGCAGTCTGTACTGGTTGTGGCCAGAATGAGGGCTACTGGTATGTACTGGTGCAGTGGAAGAGGGGGATGCTGGCTGTTGATGCTCAGGAGGACAAATGACACTCAGAGGGTTCTGTTTTGTAAATCACCTCCAGGCTGTGCAGCGTGAGCACCCAGGCGCTGCTCTGCTGATGACTTTAACCTCAAGTGGAGCTGACCTGAGTGCAGTGGGATAAAAACAAACATTTACCCTCAGCAAACCCTCCAACTGGATGTGATTGTCAGCGCTGGCTTTGGGCTGCATCATGTTTTGCATTTCTTTGCTGCGGGTTTTAGTAATGAAAACAAACGACTTGGCTCCACCTTGGCTTGTGCTTCTTTTCCAGCCGCTTTCTCACATTCCCATACGCTACCACACAGAGTAGCTGAGCTCCAAGCAGGCAAGGGGATGGCTTTGTTTTTCCAGTTGGGATTTCCAGTGTTGGTTTTGTAGCACGATGCACAAATCTCGAGTCAAGGCCGACTCGTTTGTCTTCAAGGATTTCTGCATGAGGTAGGAAGCGTCCAGCTGTGGATGCTCCGGGCTATGTGTGACCTCCTCCCCTCCATGGCTTAGTTTGTGTCCCTGACCTTCTGAATCATTGAACAGGAACCGGCGGGGTGCCCAGGTGGCCCAGAAGGCCAGTGGCATCCTGGCTTGGATCAGCAATAGTGTGGCCAGCAGGACTAGAGTCATCATTCTCCCCCTGTACTGGGCACTGGGGAGGTCTCCCCTCGAGTACTGGGGGCAGTGCTAGGCCCCTCACTTCAAGAAATTGAGGGGCTGGAGTTTTTCCAGAGGTGCAACGAGGCTGGGGAAGGGACTGGAGGGAAAGTCTGATGAGGAGAGGCTGAGGGGGCTGGGGGTGTTTAGCCTGGAGGGGACTCGGGGGGACCTTCTCCCTCTCTCCACCACCCTGAAGGGAGGTTCTTAGGTTGGATGTTAGGAAGCCCTTCCTCGTGGAAAGGGGGATCAGACCATGGACTGGACTGCCCAGGGGAGTAGTGGAGTCCCCATCCCTTGAGGTGTTGAAGGCCAGCCAGGCTGTGGCCCGTAGTGTCCTGGTGTGGCCACTGGGGTGATGTTAGGTCCTGGGCTGGGCTGGCTTTGCTCAGAGGGCTTCTCCATCCACAGCGATTCTGTGGTTCTCCAGTTGAAAGTCTAGCTTAAAAGTGAGCTCAGGTGGAAAATATTCTTGAGCACAACACCGTTGTTGAGGGTAGAACCCTTTGTTTTAAGGGAGGGCTGAGGCAGAGGTGGTGCATTGATTCAAAATAGCTAAGATTCCTTCTCTTAGTGAAGGTGCCGGTGCTTCCCCTGCCTGGGTAGGAGTGCAGCAAACCCCGCTGAGTGTCGTCAGTGCTGCAAGGGGAAGTTTTTCCCCATATAACTTCATGCAAGTTATTGGGAGGGAGGAACTTGAGGACCTGCCTACAAGGAATGGCATTGATTGTCCGAGGTTGGGCTAAATAGAATTTATTTTGGCCACCAAGTGAATGAATTGGGTGTTACCAAATCCCCCAGTCCAAGACAGCACACAGGTCATTACAAAGCTGCTTTACATTGGAGAAGGATTTTTTCTAGCTCAGTATCTGTCTTCTTGGCTGGAAGAAGGATGTTATTTGAAAGATCGATGACTGTTGTTCAAGTCGTATTGTGCCACCCAGTGCTTTGTGTTCCTTGTACGTAAAATGTTTTGCAATCGATTGGTTTTTGGGGGTGGTTTTTTTTTCCCTCGCTCTTTTTTCCCCCCACCTCTTTTTGTGCTGCCTACACCCTGGGTTACGATTCAGAGTGTGGGCTGCGATAGGAGCATGGGATGCCTTGCTGCCTCTGACTAGTGTCAGGACTGCAGCAACACACCAGAACCCTTGGAAAGGCAAATATGGCTGAGGATGTAGCAGATGGAGTGTTGGAACAAACCCAAGCCAACATCTAGAGGACTTAGCCATCCCTTACCCAGGGACTCTGGTGATAGGACAAAGAGGCTGGGTTCAAGCTAGAAGAGGGGAGATTGAGATGAAATCTGAGGCAGAAATCCCTCTCTGTGAGGCTGCTGAGGCCCTGGAACAGGTTGCCCAGGGATGGCTGCCCCATCATCCCTGGAAGTGTCCAAGACCAGGTTGGATGGGACTGTGGGCACCCTGGTGACTTGATGATTCTGTCCCTTGTTCCCTGGCTCTTATCTGCAGCAGGATCCCTATCCCCCACCCTGCCTTCTCTAACAAAGCAATGGCATCTTTTCAGACCTGTCTGGGTGCATTTCTGTGTGTCCTGGCTTAGGTCCTGTGATCCTGTTCGAGCAGGGGGGGTTGCACTCGATGACCCCTGAAGGTCCATTCCAACCCCTAATGATCTGTGCGTCTTGCTCCCAGTAGCGCTAGAAGTGAGTCACTGGTCCACAGAGCTTTAACAGGAGGTGTCCTCCATGGGTGAGGGGCTGCCTTTGCACTTGTGTGGTGCAAGGAGCTCCTGGCTCGAGCAGCACTTGTGTATTACTTTGGAGCAATTTTTGCGTGGCAGGGAGTTGCACGGGCAGGTTTGGGGTGGCGGTGGGGGGTGAGGTTGAAGACATCTGTGCTCTGAGCCGCACAGCAGAGTCTTCAAAGGAGTTGTCCGCAATCTTAAGGTGAGCTGCAGTCGTTGAATTGCAGGAGGCATCAAATGTTCCTGCTGGCTGAAGTGGCGCAGGAGATCAGTTGCTGTTGTGGAAGATCAATTCATGCAGTGCAGATCACGCTCGTCGCTGGCTTTTTGTTTCCCTGCCTTTCTTGTTTTACTAATCGCGATTGTTTCACGTTCTCTAATGTATTAGACTTTCTAATAAGGCCTGTAATTCATTATTTAAGCAGTAGTGTTGTGCTAATTGGAGGAGTTATTTTTGTCAGTGCTGATGAGTCGGTAAGTACAGAATAATTTTTTAAGCCGTGATGGGGTCCCTTGATATTTTCTGTTTCAAGGAGGTGACCCAGTGCTTGTTTCACCGTGTTCCCAACAGCTTCATCCCTTACAGTGGGAGGAAGATGCTGACAGTGTTAAGAGTGTTTGAAGGACTCCAGATCTCCTTTCCCCTGAAGAATCCCAGACTGGCTGAGGTTGGAAGGGACCTCAGAGCTCATCTACCCCAACCCCCTGCCAGGGGCAGCAATGCGTTTCATACAATCATTAGGGATTGGAAGGGACCTCACAAGATCATCTAGTCCAATCCCCTACCAGAGCAGGATCACCCAGACCAAGTCGCACAGGAACACATCCAGGCGGGTCTTAAATGTCTCCAGTGAAGGAGACAACCAGATTTGGCTGCTCAAGACCTCATCCAACTTGACACCTGATTTCTGACACCTTGGTGGGGCCAGAGCTGCACCAGGTAGGGCTGTGGTTGCCCTGGGAAATGGAAAAAGCTCTTGAGTTTTGTTTTTCTGACATGTGGTCAGATACAGGTTTTAGGTGCCGGCAGCACTGTGGCTGGGGTTTGCTTTTGGATCACTCCGATGATGGGATGGGAGCAAAGGTACCCACAGAAAGACAGTGAGGAGGGTAGTGCGTGGTTAAAGGATGCTGGATCTCCTGTGGGCACCCAGGAGACCAAGTGTGTGTTAGAGAGTTACCATTATAGAATCCCAGACTGGCTGAGGTTGGAAGTGTCCTCAGAGATCATTTACTCCAGTCCCCTGCCAGGGGATACATTGGGCTGCAGCTCCCTTGGGCAGTGGTTGGTGCCACAGGGGTTTCTCTCCTCAGGTGGGCATTTGGGATGTGCGTTCCACACGTTGCAGAACACGGACCTGCTGTTGGCGGGCTACGTCCTGGGAAAGCTTTGCCCCTTCACTAACGGAAAGCTTTGCCTGTTTCCCTCCCCTGGAGTTAACGGCAGTGTGGGACAATGTAGGCTTTGTGTGCCCGTCCCCATGCTGGGGACAGTTACTGCTCTCCCCCGCTGCAATGCCGCCGGCGCAGCCGTTCTCTGTGTATGATACAGGAGGTGTTTGCAGGATTAAGGAGCTTTTAATTTGTTTGCAGGGGGTGGTGGCAGAGGTGGGGGAGTGGGCACCTGTGGACTTACTACGGACGTGTAGACAGATATCTGTGGGGTGAGACACTCCAGCGTTCACTGTCCCTTGCTGATACAACTAGGGGAATCAGTTGATGTGTTGCTACTTGAAATAGTCCAGTGCGGAGCCACAGGGATGATGAAGACAGTGGAGCCTCTGCCTGATGAGGAAAGGCTGAGGAGACTGGGTCTTTTCATCTGGAGAAGGGTAGACTGAGGGATGACCCCATGAATGTTGATAAATTTGGGAAGGGTGAGTGTCAGGAGGATGGAGCCAGGCTCTGATCAGGGGTGTCCACTGACAGGACAAAAAGCACTGGGTGTGAGCTGGAGCAGAGGAAGTTCCATATCAGTAAGAGGAAGAACTTCTTCCGTATGAGGGTAACAGAGCCCTGGCCCAGGCTGCCCAGAGAGACTGTGGAGTCTCCTGCTCTGGAGGCTTTCAAACCCCCCAGGATGTTCCAGTGTGACCTGACCTAGGAGATCCTGTTCAGGCAGGAGGGTTGGACTGGTGATCTCTAGAGGTCCCTTCCAACCCCTAACACTGTTACTCAGTGATTCTCTAAGCACATGGGATTGGAGCTGCAGCTTGCAGCCTGCTCCAAGCTAATATGAACCATGCTGCTACAGGAGATGGTGCCGCTGGAGCTGAGCCACCACATTATTCCAGACCAGATCTCTGGGAAGTGGGAGGAAACCAAATATTTTTTGTTGTCGCTTGGTCACCCCTGCCAAGGAAACGGCGGGGCTGCACAGCGGCTCGCACCCACTGCGGGCTCTTCCAGTCCTCCCTGCTCTAGCAGATGGCTCCCAAACACAAATAAGCCTCAGGGATGCCTGTCACTGCCTGTGACCCCCGGGAAAGTAGAAACCGCATCGGAAACGAGCAGAGCTGGGAAGATGTTGGAGCATTTGTCTTGAGCAGATAAGTGCAGTGTAGGGAAAGGCTGGGGTGAGCTCTGTGTGGTTGTCAGTGCCACCAGCACACTTCAGGCAGTGCCCTTGTGCCGTGCTGCCATGCAGATGAGGTTCCTGGGCCGTGGTGGTTTGAGGCTGCCTGTGTCAGTGCTCTCTAGAATCACAGAGTCATCCAGGTTGGAAAAGACCTTCAACATCATCAAGTCCAACCATCCACCCTGCAACCCCCAACCGCTAACCCATCTCCCCAGACACCCTGGCTGCCCAGTTGTTGAATCCCTCTAGCAGCAGTACCTCCAGCCCCTCCCTGGGCAGTCTTTTTCAACGCCTCCCCACTCTTTCTGGGAAGATTTTCCTAAGATCCAGCCTAAACCTCCCCTGGCGCAACTTGACCCCATTTCTTCTGGCCCTGTCTCTAGTCCCTAGGGAGAAGAGGCCAACCCCTGCCTCACTGCAACCTCCCTTCAGGTAGCTGTAGGCAGTCTAGGTGTTGTAGGGTGTGTGTGTGTTTCCAGAGCCACTGTGCCTGAGGGTGGGAGTTGGAGGCACTGGGATGCTGTCCCTCAGGTTCCTGGGCAGGTGAATTTGGCATTTACTGGTCTTTCGTGCGCAGATCCAGCTGTAGCCAGTGGTGGGGTGGCTGCACTGGATGACACAGACTAGTGTTAGGAACAGTGCAAGGAGAGCATTTACCAGACCTGAAACGTGAGTGACACTGAGGATTTCCAAACCTCCTCCTTGGCAAGCGGACAAGAAACTGGAAGGACATCAGGAGCTCAGCAACTGGGAATGGGGGACCAGGACAGGGCCAAGGTGGAGCTGAGAAGCTCAGCAATGTCTCCATCACCCCACTGCAGTCCGGCAATCTGTCCTGGGCTTTCCAGCCCCTCTGTGCTCTGCTGGAGTGTTGGAATCAGCACGATGTCTGGGAAACAGCCGGGGCTTTACGCTCCATCTCGCTGCTGCTGGAGAGGGGGTCATAGCGTAAGGCGCCGGAGTGGCCGTATCGCCCTGGTATGTTTGCTGCAGGATAATGGAAAATTCCTGTGAGGAGCCTTGCTTGATCGGGGGCCAGAGGAAACAGGATGAAGTCTCTTCCACCAGTGAAACGATAGAAGAGTACACTCTGCATCTTCCGGTGTCTGCTGGAGGTGTTTTTGTGGGCTTGGGGTTTTGTTTGGAGGAAGAAAATCGACCGTGTGTGAGGCCACCCCACAGCAGTGCCAGGCTCCTCGCCTCGTGCCCTCCTGCGCTGCCTGGATGCCATGGATTTGTGTCTGGAGCGCTGTGTCCAGTTCTGGGGCCTTTGGTTCCAGAGGGAGAGGGAACTGCTGGAAGGAGCCCAGCGCAGAGCCACAAGGATGGTGAAGGCAGCGGACCATCTCCCTGACGAGGGAAAGGCTGAAGGAGCTGGGGGTCTTCAGGTGCCTGAGGGGTGACCCCATGAATGTTGATAAACATGGGAAGGGTGAGTGTCAGGGGAATGGAGACAGGCTCTGCTCAGGGGTGTCCTCAGTGATAGGACAAGGGGCAGCAGGTGGTGAGCTGGAGCAGAGAAGGTTCCATGAAAGCAGAAGGGTAACCTTTTTCCCTGTGAGGGTGACGGAGCCCTGCCCCAGGCTGCCCAGAGAGGTTGTGGAGTCTCCTGCTCTGGAGACTTTCAAACCCCCCAGGATGTTCCATTGTGACCTGATGTAGAGGACTCTGCTCTGGCAGGGGAGTTGGACTGGATGATCTCTAGAGGTCCCTTCCAACCCCTCACAGTCTGTATAATTCTGTGATTTCGGGGGAACCTCACCTGAAAAGCCCACAATTTTCTGCTTCCCAAGATGTTGGGAGGAATTCCAGGTGGTCAGTGTCCCGACCCGGCATTCCCAGCACATCAAGTCTGCTGAGACACCAAGGAGAACCTTTCAGGGGCTACGCTGGGCTTTGCATCCTCTTGCTTTCCCAAACTGGGCCTGCAGAGCTGCATGGAAATTGCCATCAGACTGTGGATTTAACGGCAATTTTGGAAAAGTAGAGCCCAGCAGAAGTCTTTGAAAGGAAGTTTTAGTATCTCTTAGGACTCTGTGGTGTCCTCATGTTACGTTTGTGCCCTAAGGCTGTAGACGGGAGGATCCAACTTGCAGCTCTTAGACCGTTTTCGTTAGTAAAATGACTTGGAGTAAAAAGGGCTATCAAAGTGCAAGGCTATCAAAGTGCTTTTTCAGGCACTACGTCATAAGCTCGTTGATAGCTCTTGAGTGGCAGCTCTTTGTACAGGAATTTGGGCTGGAGCCGAGTGAAGTCAGTGGAAAGATGTCCATGGCACTGGCTCAGGCAGATTCCTTAATCTGTCAGTCCCTGGTTGTTCCATCTGCAGCCAGAGCTAAAGGCAAGGACATCACCCCCTGTCAGGTGCCCTCAGCCTTTCCCCACTAGGATTTATTTGTTTCTCTTGGTTTTCTGGCTAGTTCCAGTGCTGCGGGGCAGGTGGTGGCTAACAGGACCGTCAAGGTGAGGAAGCAAGACTAAAGATTTAGGGTTACTTCTCTTGTCTGCTGGTGAGCTCTGAATGAAGGCCAGAGATTCAAGAGGAATCTTTGCTGGAAGCAGCAGGATAATCCTAGGAGAGGAAGCAGTGGTGACCTGTAGAACTCCATGTTGTTCAATGCCATCATGGTCCAGCTCAAGGAGTGGTCGCTCCCGCCAGGTAATCTGCAGCAGTGAGAAGAGCTTGAACATCTCTCGTGCTTTGCAGTCCAAGCCCATCCCAAGAGTTTTATTCCTGTAGTCATTTATAGTTTGCTGGAGGTTTGCCATTGATGTAAATGTTTAGGATCTCACTTTGGAGAAGGCTGCTCCTTCTGCTGTGAGCGTGAGCAGCAGGGCTGGGCTGTAAGGGAGAGCACTGGTGGAAAGTCTCTTGTTCCTGCTCGTGGCTGTCAGCCGAGCCGATGGGAATTCTCGTTCTTGCAATATTAAATGTAGAAGGGGTTGTGCCCCCAGCAAAGCCGTAGATGTGAGGCACTGTGAACATCTTGACGCTTCTTTCCTCTTCCAGCCGCATGACGGGTCGTGTGATGTCCGTGACAATCCGTATTTTATGGATTCTTGCTCTTTGTCACCCTGTTACAATCTCCCCTCGCTTCTACCTTTCACTAATTGTCTCTCAAAGCATCTCATCGCTGCTGTGATGATTTTTTCCACTGGATAAGCCTGTTAGAGATAATCTGGTTTGCAGAGTTTCCTTTCTGCTGGGCGATCGCCTTAATAGCTGCCTTGGAGGATTTTGTTGTGTTTGGTGTCAGGATGTGGTGTCGTATAAATATTCTGCTTCTCCATGGTTTTACTGCTGATTCAGGTCTGTTCTTTCTCCTAAATAAATGGTCTCATAAAGTCCTTCAGAGAGGGGAGAGCATTGTAGAGACTTGTTCGCGTTTGGGCCTCACGCCAGCCAAGGCACTCAGCACTTGAAGATGCCAACTTTGACAGCTCAGGACCCAAACCCAGGAAGAAGAGACGAAGGAGAGATTTTCAGTCCTTAGACATAACATCCCTTGTACTGCAGGGTAGGGTCCTATGTGATGGTGGGGTTATCCCCTCTGGGGTGCTCCATGGAGGAAAAGCAGCAGCCACGAAGCAGAGCCCTTCTCCTTGTAGCCGCTTCCCCACTGCATAGCAGTCCAACAGCACCCTGCAGTCTCTTCAGAATCTGATCTGACTGCGTACAACGTCAGGACATCAGGAAGAAATTCTTCCTGGAGAGAGCAGTCAGGCACTGGGATGGGCTTCCAGGGGTGGTGCCCATCCCTGGACGTGTTTAAAAGTTGCTTAGACGTAGCGTTGGGGGATCTGATTTAGGGGTGACCTTGTGGAGTAGGGGTGACGACTGGACTCGATGATCCTGGGGTCTTTTCCAACTGGGATGATTCTAACCTGCTGAGGACATTTGCCACCACCGCTCCTTCTGAAAAACCTCACTCACGTTCAGCACCTATGAAAAACAAACTTCCCCCTTCAAACGTGTTCCTCAAGGATCGTTTTTCTTTTCCTCATCCAAACTGTTGCTGGGTGGAGGGTCAGGAGATCGCAGTCCCATTTCTGCCATTTCCACTGAGTTGCTGGATGATCTTCAGCCATTCATTTGCTCTTTCTGCACCTGGCTCTCACAAATGAGGCTGCTGGTAATAACTTCCCATTGTTAAAGCGCTGGTAATAATTTTCCATTGTTAAGACTCTTAAAAGCTCTTGTGCAGAAAGTGCTGTATGTGAGTTAGAATAATTATTGTCATCGTTAGCGCTGGATATAAAAGTCCCTGCAGTGTAGAACCCTAGTTCTCACTGAAGGGAGTTATTAGAATCATTTTGGCTGGAATGACCAATAAAATCTGAATAAGGCAACTGCTTCTACAGAATATAGAGTTGATGAGGAGCTGGGTGATTGAAGAAGGAGAAATGGCTGGAAGGTGTAGGTTTGCATTTGAGCCTTTCTGGGTTAAAAAGAAGCTTCTGCGTTACTCTGGCTGGTTCTGGTCCTGCCTGGCACCTCTGTGGGCTCCTCATACACATCAGCAACAAGACGTTAGGAGTGGGGACCCTTGGAACAGGCTGCCCAGTGAGGGGGTGGAGGCATCATGCTTGGAGGGGTTTGGCAACCTGAGTGTTTGAGGAGATGGGTTAGTGGTTGAGGGTTGCAGGGCAGATGCCTGGACTTGGTGGTCTTGAAGGTCTTTTCCAACCTGGATATGGATTGTGGCCATAATTAAATGTGATTATGGCCATTATTAAAAAGACCCGCAACAAAACCAACCCCAAACCCAGCAACCAAACATAAACCTTTTCCTCTCTCACTGCTCCTTGCTCAGGCTGATCTCATGCAAGGAGACAACTTTGAGCAGTAGAGGGAGTGCACCCCTTACCATGAACATCCATGCGGTACCTGGACATCGGCACTTGGCAGTTTCCGGTCTGTTAGGACTGTGGAGTAAGTTTTCTCTATCAATTTCTCAACCCCTGACTCCCTCCCTGTCCCTCATTGCCTTTAAGTTAAACTTGCTAAAAATAGGTCTTGGAGAAGACTTGGAGCTGTTGAGACAGAGCAAGACCGTAAATCACTTGGCAGCTCATTTCCTTATAGCAAATGTCTTATTCTTACAACTATATGTTTGGCTGAAGGAAGGAGTAAAACCCCGCAAGAACTCAGTTCAGTTACTGCGTCTTGGTCGGATTCCTTTTTCCTTAAATAAATAATAGTGTCAGGAGATTGGAATGGGTCAAATCCTGTACGAAAGGCCCCAACTGGACACTGTTTTTGAGCCTTTAGACATCTCAGGTTCAGGGGTTCAGGGTGTTAGTGTGGGTGGTTGTGGTTGGTGCTGGAGTCTGAGGTGTAGGGTGGTGTGGGAGCTGCAGCAATGCCCACAGCAGGTGCCATGGGCTGGGTTATTCTGTCTGACCATCCATGAGATGATGGGACAACATGCCTCATCCTTGTGTCTGCTGAGGCTTTTTAGCCTGTTTTCCCTGAGTCCGCTCTACAGCCCTTCCTTGCAGAGCCCCACGCCCGCAGCCAGCGGGAACTTTGCCGGTCATTCCAGCCAGGCTGGGATCAAGACCTTGATGGCCATTTCCTTTCCTTATGCACACCAGGATCTGCAGAGCCTTTGGCAACCACTGGTTCAGCTCTGCCTCTGTCATTAGGTGGCTCAGAGGTGTTACACAGTCGCCAGCTTTGTTTTGTTCCCTTGGGATATTTACTGTATGAGAAGCCAGCAGCCACAGCCGCGGCTGGTATTTTGGAGCGACATGAGCAGCTCTTCTGGAAGACCTCCACATCCACCTCTGTCTGTGAATGCCACGTTTCAAAGGGATCTGGTGATGATTTACCCCTGTTTTGTTGCCGGTTTCATTTCCTCCAGCGCGCTGCCTCGTGTAGTGGTTCCTCATCATCACCAGCACAAAGGGACCAGCCAGACCAGAGCAGGTTGTGCCAAAGCTCCAGAGGGCAAACAAGAGTCACGGGATCAACCCTGTAATAACAGACTTCATCTTGTGGCATGGCAGTCGGTATTTGAGACAAGGGAAATTAGAGCCTTGACTCGCTGCGAGCAGCTCCTGATGATCGGATCCACGTTACGCAGATGTTGTGTTGGGTTTTATCACAGCAAATGTTTTGGTGGAGCTCTGCGTGGCAGGGCATTTGCATCACTTAACGGCGGCCTGGGAGAGATGAGTTCTGATTCCAGCTCTGGCAGTAACCCACAATACAGTCGCAGACATGGCTCTTCTTTCACCCAAGCTGCTGTTTCTCACCCAACCTCAGCATCTCCGTGAGAAAAACACGGCTCTGACAGCCAGGGGCTGTAGCAGCACCAAGGACTGCTGCTGTCTACCGGCACTGCACCGCAACAAGGGAAACGGGGAGTTATCGGTGTCCCGGGAGGCAGAGAACAGATTTCACTCCCAGTCTCGCATATGCTTATGCGGCTAGTTAACTTGACTCAATGGAGCCCATTCAGTCGCCAGCACTTGTCCTTCATCTGTGCAGAGCCGCGTGTGAAGCTTACTGAAAAGCCGCGTCCATCAGTGGATGGTCGCTCATAGGTTAGTTCTAACAGGCTCATTTGCAGCGAGGAACCGGCTCTCCGCTGCAGAAACCTTTGTTTTATCACTAGGGAGCTACAGGCCAAGGTAGATTTATGCTTTTCAGCCCCCAGGTCTGGAATTGCTGAGCTCAGCTGTTCTGGAGGCAGGAAACGCTTTGCAGTATTTGTCATCGCATGAGTTGATGCAGCTCCAGACGCGGGTGCTTGTGCCAGCTCCAGGATTTTGAGTAACAGACACATAATGACTGATTACCCGATTGTTGTCGGGTGGTTGTGTATCGAGACCTTTATGTCTTAGCAATTAATCCACTTGTTGGTGAACACTCGACCCGCTCCCGATGGGACCTCTCTTGTCACGTTGGTCGTTGGCAGCAAAAATTGTGATGAGGCTGTTAGCGCCATTTGAACTACAACTTCACTAGCGCTGTGTAAGGATGCAGGATGATGGAAAATCCTGGGGATGTGAAGGGTGCTGCGTGGCTGGGCTCTGTGCGCTGAGCTGTGGGGACCTCCCTACACTGCTGGGACCTCTGAGCCCTCGGCCTGGGGTCAGTGCATGAGCTGCTTTTACTTTGCTTCTCCATTAAAACTACCTGCGGCAGCTTCGACTGAGCTTGAAAAGCAGAATGTGCGTGCCGAGTCCAAGTTAATTATATGAACATAATGGTTAATATAATTAAAAAATGGGACTAACAATAGCTCATTAAAGGCTCATCTGCAGAGATTTCTTTCTCCATTTGACCTTGAGAGCTTGTGTTGGACTGCCTCGCTATCACAGGGGTTTTTTACCCTCCTTGTTTGGACTTGAAAGGTTCTTTAATGCTTGGCTTGATGTTTCTGGTTTGCTTTCCCAGTTCCTTCTTATTTCCCATTGCTGTATTTCGCCACGATACCCTGTGCCAGGTCGCTTCCAGGACTTGGGCTTGAATTAGATTCAGTAGCTGGAAGGCGCCGAGCCTCAGAAGTGTTTGTACATGATTCAGTTCCTGGAGGACAAAGGCTCGTCCTTGCCCGTGGAGCATCGTACACGCGACTCTCCTTGTGCGGCTTCCAGGCACTGTAAGAAGAGAAACGTGGAGGCAGGCTGTTCCCAGGATAGTTCTGCCTCAAATTTCCCGCCTGCATGGTTAATCTGGAGTTACGTGTCTTTTCCCACCAGATTCTCTCTCCCCAAGTCTTTATCAGATGCTAATTAGCATTCGTTCCCACCCAGCAGCGAGATGTTTATTAAGGTTTTTGAGCAAGCTCTGTAGTCCTGGAGCCATTGCAGCCCTGCCTGTGGAATCTCCCCTACGTCCTTCCTGCCTCGGCTCTGCCCCTTGTGCTGCCCCGCAGGTGCCCAGTGACCCTGAATTGCAACCCTGCTCTGCTCATGCATCTTGTGATGGGTAAGGTTTGGGGATAAACGGGGGTCTGGCAGGATCTGCTGCCGCACTGGTGTGACTCCCGGCTCCTGCAGAGCCCAGGGAGTTATTGGTGTGGGTTGGAGACTGATTTCAATGTGTAGTTTGGAGCTCTGGGGCTGTGCCGGGTGTTCCCCGAGTCAGCAGATGCCGTCACCCTCTTGCTTGCTGTTGCTCCTTGCTTATTTTTATTTGCATGCCTGGGATTCTTGCTTTCAGCTCAGCAGCCATAAATGAACCATTTGCATAATGAATGGGTTTAGGATCTGCAGCCCTACATTGCCTTGAGCCTTGCCCTTCACAAGGGCCTTTTCCCAGAGAAGGTGGCATCATTCAAAAAGCGGAGGTGCAAGTACTGGGGTTATTTTGCAGCTCATTTCTCTCTCATCCAGCATCGATGGAAAACAAGGCATCCAGCCCATTCCATGCTCCCCCTTCTGCTTTTACTCTGCCTCTTGCCTTCCTGGCGGTGGTTTTGGGGCTAAATACCCATTTAGTGCACTGTCATAGTCCTTCTCAGCAGTGCTCCCTCTTAGGAAGAACCCAGGGATAGGGTGTGGGGATCGCTAGGTGAATTTAGTGTAGAAGTGGCAGTTTTGAAGGGGGTTTGAGCTAACAGGGTGTTGAGAGCAGACCTGCAGAACAGCAGGGAAAAGCCAGGGTCGGGAGCTCTGTGTGTGTCATACTGGGGTTTCACTGCGACTTTTTCCTCTGCTGTGCTGGGCATTCCAGAGAGAAGGGATGTGGTGATAATCAGTGCTTGGGGAGCACTCTGTCCCATGGATCCTTTTGGGGTCACCCATCCAGGGCCACCGAGTGCCAGAGACCGTCCACATTCTCCACCTGAAATGGGGGCATCCTTCAAACATAGTGAGGTGCTTCCTCGCACCATATTGGCATTGTGGAGCAGAGGAGGATGTGAAGGACCCCCAAAACAAGCTCTGCCACCCCCCGTAGAGGCAGAAGCCCTAAGTCCTCATACAGGGGAGGCTCCTGCTGTGTTCACACTGATGAAAAGCGCTGGTTTGCCAGGTGATGGGTTTCCTAATAATTCCTAATAGAAAAGAGGAGGATGAATAATGAGCAGCAATAACTCTCCTGCAAACATTAGCATCACCCTTGCTCTGGTAAGATGTCGCTCCCTTTCAAGCCCCTTAAACTGCTGCCAGGGTTTCCTGGAGTGTTAGTGCAAAAACTTCTGCGAAGCACCAGTTTCTGTTTGTTTTCCTTTAAACTGCTTCCCAATTTCTGTTGGCTGAGCTGGTTGAGTAGAGAATGAGCTTTGTGCGAGGAAGAGGAGAGAGGAGCACACTCAGGTCCTTTATGGAAAGCAAGTGTGAATTGCAGTTCCAGCCCAAACCCCATCATCTCTGCTCCACACAAGAAAGCTCCACTTCAAGGAATAAAAGTAGGGAAAAGTAGGTTGGGATTAATTGCTTTGGATGCCCTGTCACAGCAGAGGTGTGCAGAGATGATAAAAGATGGAATTTAAACCTTAGCTGCCTCAGGTTGGTACCCACTGGGAGATGGGTACTTCATCCCCAGCATATCTCTGCTGAGTTGAGATAAATGTTGAGTTAAGTTCCTGAGAGCAATGAAAGGCTGGAAGAAGGTCATTTACTGCTTCCCCTAGCCTGGATTTACCTCTGCGCTGCATCAATTGCTCTCTGGTGCTCTGAGCAGGATCCTGCTGCTCCTCCAGTGCTGGGGGAGTCTGGACGGGCTGGCTCAAGGCACAGGGTGTTGCTTCACCCCATTGCTATGGGACAAAATGGTCAGTGAGTGGGAGAGTACTGGGAATGGCAGCAGGGACCCCATCCTGCTGCACATGGGGGTGAACAAAGGCTGGAGTCTGCCTGCAGGTGGATGCTGGGGAGCACCCAGCATCTCTGTCGAGGGTAAAATCCTTTTGGATCATAGAATCACAGACTGGGTTGGGTTGGAAAGGAGCTCAGAGCTCACCCAGCCCCAGCCCCCTGCCATGGGCAGCGACATCTCTCACCAGACCAAGGTGCCCAGAGCCCCATCCAATGTGGTCTTGGATGCTTCCAGGGATGGAGCAGCCACAGCCTCCCTGGGCAGCCCGTTCCAGGGCCTGAGCACCCTCGCTGTAACGAGTTACCTCCCAGTATCTAAAGGCCTTAAAATTCAGAGTCACCTTCCGCTGAACAGCGACTGGTAGAGTCATGATGCTTGATACTGTCCGCCCAGGAGGAATCGGTGCGTGCGCTGCCAACAGCAGCCGTAAAACCCATGGGCGTCCAATGTCCTTGCTGTCCCTGAGGTGGAGAAAGCTGGGGCCGCAGGAGGATGCCACAGGGAACCTGGACCCTGCACACATCCCAAGTTTTCTCTGAATTCAGGAGGCCACTCACAGCTCTGCCAGATAAAAGCCTGATGAGCAGGAGAGCAGAGAAGAGGGGAAGAAGATGAATTCCCCCCCCTCCCCATTCATTCATTATTCTGTATGCAAAGAACATCAAAAGCCCTAATGGAAAAGCCTTTTTATATTTTCATCAAAGCAGTTGTGCAGCTTTGGCAGCCAATTTCTGACGGGTGAAATATTTATGAATGGAGAAGCTGGGGGTGAGTTCTGCTCGAGGAGAAGAGCAAGGAAACACTCCCTCCTGCCTCAGCAATGGGGTTTTTTTAACTTAGAAAGTGTTTTTTACTTAGGAAATGTGTTTTACTTCATTTCACTAATAAAAAAGAGAGGGACAGCCAGAAACCAGTTCTGGGCCGCTCACTTCCAGAAGGACACAGAGCTGCTTGAGAGAGTCCAATGCAGAGCCACAAAGGTGATGGAATGGGACATCTCTGGAGACATCTAAAACCCACCTGGCCTTGTCCTATGGGATCTGCTCTAGGGGATCCTGCTCTAATAGTGGGGTTGGACTGGATGATCTCCAGAGGTCCCTTTCAACCCATCTGCTGAAAGTTCTGGGCCCCTCAGTTCCAGAAGGACACAGAGCTGCTTGAGAGAGTGCAGCACAGAGCCGCAAGGGTGATGAAGAGAGTGGAGCATCTCCCTGATGATGAAAAGCTGAGGGAGCTGGGTCTCTTGAGCTGGGAAAAAGGAGCCTGAGGGGTGACCCCATGAATGTTGATCATTATGGAAAGGGTGGGTGTTAGGAGGATGTAGCCAGGCTCTACTCGGGGGCACCTAATGATAGGGCAAGGGGCAGCGGGTGTGAGCTGGAGCAGAGGAGGTTCCACATCAATGTGAGAAGGATCTTCTTCCCAGTGAGGGTGACAGAGTCTTGTCAGGGGCTACCCAGGGAGGCTTTGGAGTCTCCTTCTCTGGAGACATTTCAAACCCTCCTAGCCGAGTTCGTGTGCAACTGGATCTAGGGGATCCTGCTGTGTTGGTGGAATTGGACTGGCTGATCTTTCGAGGTCCCTTCCAATCCCTAGTGTTCTGGGATCCTGTGAAACCAGAACCCCAGGAGACAGATGCACTGGATGGGGACAGCAAGGATCGGCACCCTGATTTCTCTCTTCACGTGCTGCCACGTGTACCTTGAAAACCTCTTGATTTCTTTCTCTACCTAATAATTTGTCAAGGGTTGGTTGTTTTTTTTTCCCAGAGCTAAATGAGCTTTATCTGTTTGCTTTAGTCATCTAGTAATTGGACCCACCCAGGTGCAGGGAGCGTGAGATGAGTTACTGGAGGTGTTTTGATCCTGGTTTATTAATCCCTAATCCCGATTTATTAATACTCTTTCTAATTGCATGTCATCACTTGGTGAGTCAGGTTGGTTCCAAAGGCAGGCGTGAAGAGCTACTATGGCATTTTTGTTGAAGTACCAGCTCCTTCAAAGTACTGAGCTTACACAGGGGCATGGGCAGCATTCCCCTTCATCCAAGGCAGCAGAAAGAGCAGCCGTCAGTACCAGCCTAGACCACCACATCCAGTCTCCTGGGCAGTGATGCTCTCAATTTATTTTAATAAGAATTAACTCCTTTTCCTCTAACTTTGGCCAGAATGTCATAAGTCTGTGGGGTGCACAGCCGTGCCGTCGCTCCCTGGTGACAGTGGGCAGATGCTGCTGGCCCCACAGGCACGTGAGGTGGAAGACACCAAGTTTGGGGTGCGCTAGGGGCTTGTGGAGACCCTGGGAATTCTTTGGCCTCTCGGATGGCTCAGCGTGCGTTTGTGCCGTGCAGGAGGACGGCGGCTGTTTAAAATTTAAAGCTGCGTTGCCATCGGGGTATTGTGTTCTTTAAATATAGATCCTTTGAAACGCGATCGCTCTGCTTGTTGGAGGAGAGCAGCAGTAATTGTATAAATATTTATGTCATGTAAATTAGCGCCAGTCAGTGGTGCGGAACCGGGGCGGCTCTGCGCCGTCGGCAGAAGGTGTCTGCGAATCTCTGCTTGTGACCGGAGGACACAGAGTTTAGCATCAGGAAGTTCCCAGGTGACACCACGCTAGGCGGGAGTGTTGATCTGTTCGAGGCTAGGGAGGCTCTGCGGAGGGACTTGGATTGATTGGATTGATGAGCTTCAATGAGGATAAGGGTCGGGTACTGCACTGGGGCCACAGCAACCCCATGCAGAGCTGCAGAGGCAGGGAAGTGGCTGCAGAGTTGTCCAGCAGAAAGGAATCTGAGGGTGCCGGTAGACAGCAGCTGAACAGGAGCCGGTGAGTGCCCAGGGGGACAAGAAGGCCAACAGCATCCTGGTCTGCATCACCAGGAGCAGGGAAGGGATTGTCCCCATGTACTGGGCACTGGTGAGGTCTCATCTCAAGTGCTCGGGTCAGTTCTGGGCACCTCAATACAAGAAGGACATTGAGGGGCTGGAGCGGGTGCAGAGAAGGGCAACGGAGCTGGGGAAGGGACTGCAGGACAGGGCTGAAGGGGAGAGGCTGAAGGAGCTGCTTGGTCTGAGGAGGAGTCTCACCCTCTAACAGCTACCTGAAGGGACACCAGAGAGCTGGGGGCTAGTCTCTTCTCACAGGTCAGTAGGAATAGAACAAGAGGGAGCAGCCTCAAGCTGCCCCAGGGGAGGGTTAGGCTGGTCCTGAGGAGAAACCTCCCCCTGGAAAGCATCCTCAGGTCTTGGCACAGGCTGCCCAGGAAGAGGGTTGAGTCTCCATCCCTGGAGGTGTTCAAAGATCCTTTAGCTGTGGTGCTGGGAGATGTGGTCTGGTGGTGACCTTGTCAGAGTTGGACTAACTCAATAAGTCCAAGTGCCGGGTGCTTCACTTTGGCCANTGAAGGATTCTGTGATTCTAAACCTGTGTCTGAGCAGCCTGGGGAACGATTGTCAGTGGTTCAGCCTCGTAATAATAGGGACGGTTTGCGGGAGCCTGCTCCTATTTTTCAAAGTGCTTTAATGCACTGGAAGGCTGGTAAAGTTCCAGTTCTGTTCATCAGACAGAACCATCCACCACTTGCTGCAGAGGTTTGTGCATCTTCACACTGGCGCTCACTGCTTTTCGATGTGGGTCAGTGTTCGGGGGGGAATCTCCGGAGGTGCCCTGAAGCTTTGTTTCTGCCTGCAGACAGAGCGGAGAAGTAATGACTTACAGGCTTTGTTTGCTCTTCTAATGTTTCTGTTATTCCCTGTGTGTTTTAATATTACAAACCCTCCGAGCAGGCTTTCTTATTAGATCCTCATGTTGATTCAGCATCTGGGCAAACACCGAGTAATCACTCGCCTCTGCCTGGGTAAGCGGAGTCCCCGAGTGAGGAGCTCACGCTGCCTTTGATAACCATCGCACCTATTTTATCCTATTTTATTCCCTTGCTCAAGCCGAAAAATGCCCTTTGTGAAGCTTTTCCAGGGGTGGGCTCCGCCAGGTAGGGTTGAGCGGACAAGATGTAGAACTCTGCCTACTCGGCACCACGGTGACTCTTGGGCCCTTCAGCAGCGCGCTGGAAGGAGACGAGCTGTGAATCCTGCCGACATTCCCATCGAACACCATCATATTTCAGTTCTGTGAAGCCACTGGGCTGTCGTTTGTGGGGTTTGTGCTGAAAGGAAGAGCTGTGCTGAGCTTGCAGAATGCCCCTTTACTCCTGTGAGAGCAGGCGGCTTGTCCTCGCCACTGCCAGCAGCTCTGCGCCCACCCCAGACCCAGCCCTGTTGCCCAATTGAGTGCTGGCCCCAGGCAAAGCCCTGTGTGGCCGAGCAGCACCGGCTGCTTGGCAGTAGTCACAGCGTTGCGCAGACCTGCTGGCTTGGGGGACATTCTCTTGTCGCTGGGGAACAGCCTCCCCTTTCTTTCGAGGCTGAGAAGTGGGAAATGCAGCTGGCGGGTTCCCTGCTGCTTCCTTCCTCCCTGCCATTGTCTCGCCGCTCATCCTTTGCAGAGAGACTGATCGAGTTTGATTTTCCCGGGGTTGTGGGCTGGGGGGTGGTTGCTAACCTGCAGCCTGCTCCCCTCCCTGTGACTGCCTCGCTTGCGTCTGGCTAGGAACACGGGACAGGGCTGTTGGCAAACACAGAGGTGTCTTGCACAGCCAAGCACAGTCCCTCGGCTGATAGATTCTTCTGAGCTAGGTCCTGCGCCTTCAGTGCCGTGCAGCTCTTTCACCAGGGCTCCTTAGAAGGCCGGTCCAGACAGTGGCAGTGGAAGTGCAGCCTACTACTTGCAGATCCGCACAGTAGTTTGGGTTAGGAAGGAGTTCAGAGCTCCCCCAGTGCCAGCCCCCTCCCATGAGCAGCAACACTTCTCACCAGACCAGGGCGCCTACAGCCCCGTCCAACCTCCCCTTGGACACTGCCAGGGATGGAGCAGCCACAGCCTCCCCGGGCAACCTGTTCCAGGGCCTCAGCCCCACCACGGGGAGGGATTTCTTCCTAATTTCTCATCTAAATCTTCCCTGCTCTCGTTAGAACCCAGTGCTGTGGGCTGAATCGGCACAGCAACCCAAATTTACGCTGCTTGAGTCCTGAGACAATCAAACAGGGCTTTTTACAAGAGTTTGTAGGGGTAGGACAAGGGCCAATGGCCCAAAACTGAAAGAGGGCAAATTAGGGCTCTAATTCCCGGCACTTCATCGTGTCACTTTTCCAGCGTACCTGAGGACTGGGGAGACAGCATGTGAGCCTTGAGGAGCAGCAGCGATGGGACCTCCGACAGGAGGAGAGATGGAGTGATTAGGCCAAGAAACGAAAGTTGTTGTTTGTTTCTCTTTCCCATCCCTTCCAGCCTGAGACAGTGGCCCCATTCCCGGGGAATCCCTTCCTTTTGCAGCTCTGAGCTTGTGTGGGATTTCATTTTTTTCCAAAAGCCAGTCGATGCTGCCGCATCCCATCCCCTAATCAAAGCTCCCCTGTCAAAGGGCCGGCATCAAGCGAGCCGGCGGTCTTGTTATTACATCCCATTACCGCCTCCGGCAGTGGCTGCACTTCATAACCGCCCAGGAAGGCTGACAGGTAACCAATGAGATGCATATTCCAGCGACATCCCCCTGCCCCCCAGGGAGCCGGGACCCTCTTCGGTGCCGGAGCAGACTCTCATTGTGGCTGGGGGCTTTGCGTGGAACAGCTGGGACCATTGTCTGGCCGGCGGAGCGCAAGGCCATGGCGCAGCGAGGTTTGCTCTTTTGTTCCCTCCGAACGTGCGGGTGTCTGTTCGGGATGGATTGCTGTGAGCGCCTCCGTGGTGCTGGGCTTGGAAGAGGGAAGAAGAGTCGCCTGGAGACAGGGGGACGGCTGGGGTGGAGAAAGCGAGAGGGGAGCTGGGAGGCTGTGGAGGGACAGGGAGGGTGGAAATCTGGCTGAATGATGTTATCGTTGCAGCTACAACCCAATGTTTGTTAATTCATTCCTCATTTTGCTGGTGGGATCCAGCCCATCATCCTTAAATCCCTGCGACGCAGGGCAGAAGCTGCTGGGGCTCGGGTACCAAAGGCAAATTGTGTGGGGTTTGGGGCAGTCTCTTCCCTCTGAGCCTGCCCTGTGCTCATTCACTGTGGGTTTTGCTTTATTGATGGATCGTCGAGAGACAGAAATGCTTGGGTATTCCATGTTTTCTGGTGGAGGGCTGAACTGTGGTTGGGAGGGATTTTGGAGTTGGCGGCAGTGGAGTGTGGCACATGGGATCACTCAGAGGATCAGAGGTGTTTGCTGGCTGATTGCTGACTTAGTTGAGGGCTGTTTCTTAATTACTGCAAAAATCAAACGTGGCTGGTTCAGGTCTGGGGTTAGGTGCCGGTAAATCTGAAGATGGTGATACGTCAGCGAGCTGTGAGTCCACCAGGCACAGAGGCTGGGGAGGGTGATGCTGGCTGCAGCATCATCTTATTCCTGCAAGGAATTGAGATGTCAGGAAAGCATCCCCAATAATGGGCTGTCAGCGAGCATCAGGCAGGCTCGGATGAGACCCCGTCAGCCTGTCCTGTGTGCTCTGGGGGGTTTCAGCATCCTTCGGGCTCGGCCTGTCGTTGTGGAGGGCTGGGAGCGTGACATTGAGGTTGCAGCACGATGGTCCACACTAGGTGTATGTGGACCCATGGAGCTTCTCTGCTGTTAAAGTGAGTTTTGTCCTCTGGCTGAGTTGGATGTGGGAGCTGCAGGGACTCCAAGAACACATTTTATTTGTCGCCTTCAAATCCTTGAGCCTGGAAACAGGACATCTGCTAAATCACCTGTTATTACGCAGAGAGCAGAGCTGTCCTCCAGGAACAAAGGAAAGGTAAGAATGAAACGGAGGGAGAGAGGAGAGGAAGAGCTTGGTGCTGGGAAGGAGGTGGGGTCCCCTCGGTGAAGACAGTCCCACAAAGCTGCCAGGATTCAAGGGGTGGAGAAGCATCCCAGTGTGGTGAATAAAACCTTGAGTGATGGCTGGATCCATCCTGTGATGCTCCAAACGTCATCTGGCCGCGTGCTTCAGCTCTCCAACGGAGAGCTAGAAGGACAGTGAGGGGACTTGACTATCTCCCCTGGCCCCAGCTGCCCAGAGAGGTTGTGGAGTCTCCTGCTCTGGAGACTTTCAAACCCTCCCTGAATGTTCCTGTGTGACATGATCTAGGGGACCCGGCTTTGGCAGGGGGGTTGGACTGGATTATCTCTTCCAACCCCTCACAGTCTGTGGTTCTAAAGACCAGGGAAGAGCCTGCAGCAAGTGCTTCCTGCCACCCAAGGTTTCCCTACAAGCTGTCTGGCCTCCTGCAAGCTCAACCAGCAAAGCAGGAGATGCTGCTAATCACCTTTTGATGCTGAAAAGTTAATCCCTCGCTCCCAGCCTGCTGTAGCTGTTGGACGTGAGCATCACGAGTGGGAGGATGCACTGTGGGGCAGGAGCTGCTGGAAGGCTGGTGTGCCCCTGGTGCGCAGTGGTGGAAGAAGTCTTCCTCTCGAGCGTCTGCAAAGCGCGTTGCTCCCTGACGGCTCCTTCTGAGTCCCATTAATAATTCAGCGCTCAGATCCTCTTCCCAGGAGCTGCTATGTGCACTTAAGCAACTGTGCCCCGGCCAGCAGATGCCACCTCTTCGTCTTGATGGCCTTGGCCGTCTCCAGCAGCAGCACATGGGTTGAGCGGAGCAGCAGCGTTCGCAGCAGGAGCTCTTCTCAATATTTAAAGACTATTGATGGGCAGTCAGGCTGGGCTGGTGCAAAAACAGAGATGTCTAGACGCGGTGGGAAGTGGAGAGGCTGTGTTTCCTCTGGGCTTGAGGTCCAGCAGGAGAAAATAAGCTGCTTTATTGCATTTTTAGTTCTTTGTCAATGCAAAGCATGGAGAGGTTGCCCTGTTCTCTAGATACTGGGGAGAGGGAAGTGGGTTTAGATGCCTCCAAATCTGCCTTCATTTGCTCTGGCAGCAGCGGGACGTCTGTGTTCTAGATGTTGAGAAGAGAGGGGACAGCTGCTGAAAGCCCGATGTAGAAGTCCCTGCAGAGCATCATCTAAAGAGGAGGCTTCCTCAAGTTGCTGTAAAACAGAAGGATAAAGGAAATGCAGCTCATTTTTCTCCAAGGGCTGCAACATCCTCAAGGCTTAATTCTGCCTAATACTTTGGACTAGATGATCTTTTGAGATCCCTTCTAATCCCTAATGATTCTATGATTCCTCAGTCTGTCCTCTCTGGGCTGGGCTCTTACAGTTTCATTTGTGCACCGATAGAGACACCTTTGGGGTCTCGACATCTGCCCTTCGCCTGTCCTCAAGAGGTTTCTGAAGGGGGAGCCAGAAGCAGGGTTTTGGGGTTTATGTTAATGAAAGGACTGGGTGTCCTGGTGACCCTTTGCTGGGCTTAACTCTTGCATATCCTGCTTTTTTCATTTCTCCCGGCCACTGAGGTAAGAAGCTGATTTCAATTTACATATCTGCCGCTGCTGTCAGTATCTGTGTCAGGAAAGCACTTGTCTGAGAAGTCACTGTCTCTGTTTGCTGACCTTTTCTTTCTTCTGTGAGTGGAGTGTTTGTTCTTTAATATCCTCTGCAGTCCATGCTCTTTCTTGTATCACTTCTCATGCACTCACCTCTCATCTCCCCAGGTGGCACCTCTGTGTTTTCACAAGTGCCTGTCAGCTCTTTCACCCCTGAGGGGCTTCTCCTGGTTCCTGTCCCGCATGGCAGTGGCTGAAGGGCACCAGAAGCGGTGGAGCAATTTGTTTATTTGAAGTCAGTTGTACTGCTAATTACACCTGAGTCATGGAATGCTAGGCTGGCTGAGGGTGGGAGGCACCTCAGAGCTCATCTACCCCAACCACCTGCCACAGGCAGTGATGCCTCTCAGCCAGACTTGGTTGCTCAAGACCTCAGTCAGCCTTGAACACCTCCAGGGAGGGGGCAGCCACAGCCTCTCTGGGCAATCAATTCCAGAGCCGCTCCACTCTGGCACTGAAGAACTTCTTCCTCTGATCTAGGCTGAACCTTCTCTCCTGTTTCCCCTTGTCCTGTTGCTGGATCCCCTTGGAAAAAGTCCATTTGCAGCCTTCCTGGAGGTTCCCTTCAGGTCCTGGAAGGCAGCTCTAAGGTCCCCACAGAGTCTTCTCTTCCCCGGGCTGAACAACCCCAGCTCCCTTAGCCTGTCCTCATAGCATCTCTGTGGCCTCCTGTGTTCTCGCTCCAACAGCTCCAGGTCCTTCTGATGGTGGTGACACCAGAACTGGCTGCAGGATTTGAGTTGGGGGGGGTCTCACAAGAGCAGAGTAAAAGGGGAGAATCCCCTCTCTGGCTCTGCTGTCCCCAGTGCTCTTGGTGCATCTTGAACAGGAATGTCCTCCTGGGCTGCAGGAGCTCACTGCCAGCTCTTGAGCTTCTTCTCCATCAAAACCCTCAAGCCCTTCTCTGCGGGGCTACTCTCAGCCCACTCTGCCCCCAGTTTGTCACAGTGCCTGGGACTGGCCCTCGTGGCACAGTGTGTGCCACTGTCTAAGAGCGTCTCCGCTGAAGTGGCACTATGGCCACTCTCCATTGGTGATGGCCAATCTCCATCTCCCACATCCCCATGGAGCTGCTGATGCAACATGAACTGAGCCAGTGGCTTCAGACCTGCTTCCAAGACACAGTGTACCTCTGGTTCTGGTTCTTGTTCCACATCCCCGCAGCACTGCATGTCTGCTGACACCAGTGCCCTGGGAGCTGGTGGGGCATGCAGAGCTGTGTCGTTAGCCTTCAGTAAGTGCCTTCCATTTGCTCTCCTGGCCTTTCCTCTCTCTTACTTTATCCCATTTATATCCCAGTGCCAAGTACATAGGTTTCTTAGGAGCAGAAGCAACGGCCTGTACTTAACACTGTTGGCAGAGAAATGTCTGATGCCTCCTTTCTTCCTGGGAAAGAGAAAACTGTTGGCTTTTCATGGCCATTTCAAAGCAGCAAGGTTTTTTTGTTGCTGTAGTGGCCATCCACAGCATCCAAACTCTTCCTGGAGCTGTAGTGGCCCTTTTTGCCCTCTGCATGCCACACATTCCTTGTGTCCGGATGCGCTGGGGTCTGGGAAGTCTCATTACTTTCTCGTGACCCCCGCTCTGGTTTTTTTGCCATCTTCCCAGTCCTTGTGTCCCTACTGGAATTCCCCTTTTCCTGTGTTGGGGTGTCAGTTTATTCACAGACTCACAGAATGTGAGGGGTTGGAAGGGACCTCTGAAGATCATCCAGCCCCTTGTAGAGCAGGATCCCCTGCTGCAGATCCCACAGGAACAGCCCTGGAAGATATATACACAGGGAGTGCTTCAGGGGACTTGTGGAGTTAGAGGAGCTGACAGGGGCTGTCTGAGGTTGCTGATAGGAGCACACTGTTGTCTTCTCCTGCAGCATCACAGTTAAACCCACCCACAGTGACTGCTGCACATGCTGCTGTGCTTGTGGAGCCCCAGCAGCCAATCTACAGCCCTATAAGAGCACAGAGAGGGGGACTGTGCCTAAACCTACTGGCTTTGAGGTTTTGTGAGTCGTATTTCAGGGGGTTCAGGTTGAGATGATGTAGTGGAGGAGAGTGCTGAGCAGAAAAACACCGAACGCAGTGATGATCCGTCCTTGCAAAGCTCCGTGGGCGGTTGTGAGCAAAGGGGAGATGCATTGACTTGGACAGCTGCTTACAGAAAAAAGATGTGCCAGGTAGGGAACACAAGTGATGGATCTGAGCCCATATGGCAGCCCTCTCACGAGCAGTTCGAGTCACAGCAGACCGCGAGCAGCTCCGTTTCTCTTCTGAAAGAACTTGTCATCTCTTGTGAAGCTGGTTTCACTGGTGCTGCCCCCCCAGCAGCCTGCACTCTTCTTGTTGGATGGAGCAACCGTCACAGAATCATTAAGGTTGGAAAGGACCTCAAAGATCATTAAGTCCAGCACTCAACCTCTCCGTGGCCACTGAACCATGGCCACCAAACCATCTCCCACAGTGCCACATCCACTCCCTCTTGAAACGCCTCCAGGAATGGGGGCTCCACTGCTGCCCCAGGCAGCCAGTTTCAAGGCCTGATGACCCTTTCACTGATGACATGTTTCCTGATGTCCAGTCTCAACCTCCCTTGGTACAATTTGAGGCCACTTCTCATCCTATTGTTAGTTGCTTGGGAGGAAAGACTAGCCGTCACCTCACTCCAACCTCCCTTCGGGTAGTTGTACCCCTAGATGATGTCCCAGGGTGCCACATCCACTCCCTTTTGGACACCTCCAGGGATGTAAACCCTTCAGGTGTTCCTCACATGTGGGGTAGGGAAGAAACACCAGGCGTGTATGTCCCTGTGTCAGGTTGGTGGTTTGTCCTTCACAAAGACCAGGAGTGGAAATGTGGAGGAGTAGTGCAGGTTCTTTGCTGGCACTGGCTTTCAGCCACAGTCGAACCCGCAGCACCTCTTGAGCAATGGAGGAGCATCTTAGAGGGAGCCTTCAGGAGAAGCCACGTTCTTCTGGTTTGGATCCCGGCTCTTTTTCCCTTGCTTTTCCTTTTTTCCAAGCTTACAAAGAAGTGGTTTCCAAGTCAACTGTGAACACATGCCCTATCCCTGGAAACACTGCAGGTCAGGTTGGATGTGGCTCTGGGCAACCTGACTCAGCACAAGATGTCCCTGCTCATTAGAAGGGGTATGAAACTGATCATGAGCTTTGAGGAGCCCTTCCAACCCAGAGCATCCTGTGACTCTGTTCGCTCATTCTCATGCCCATCGGAAGCTGCTTTTCCAGCAGAGTGGGCCTTGGTGGGTTGGGGAATCTCCTCAGTGCTGAAAAGCCACTTCCACACTCTTCTACCTCCTCTCAGCTCGTGGCATCTCCTCCTCCTCATTGGCTCTTCTCAAGTCCTATGCGTAGCCATCAAATGGGTTTCACTGGTTGCTGCCTGCAGTGTGCACTGTATGAAACTGGAGGTTCCTCACAACATTGTGAGGGGTTTGAGAGGCAAGTCCAGATTTGTGGCCAATGGAGAACTTCTATAGCCAGAGGACAGACTGGAAAGGTATCGTAAGGAAGCATTTTAAACTTGGGATCCAAGTTTAACCAGCAGTTCAAGAGTTGGGGGGGAGCTTTCTGTTCTGGGATTGGGTTTGTTAGAGGTGACTGTGGGGCAGGTCCTCTGCTTTTGTCATAGGGTGCATTGGTAGGGAGCTCAGAGCTCACCCAGCCCCAACCCCCTGTCCCTGGTCTCACCAGACCGGGTTGCGCAGAGCCCCCTCCAACCTGGTGTTCGACACTTCCAGTGATGGAGCAGCCACAAGCTCTCCAGGCAGCCTGTTCCAGGGCCTCAGCACCCTGACGGGGAGGAATTTCCTCCTAAGTTTGTTATCATTTGTTGTTTTCTTGGTCTTGCTGCTCACTGCGTGGCTGCCTGGCTGGCTGACACCCCTGTTAGAGCAGCGCTGAGTCCTTGCTTTGTTCCCAGCTCCTTTGTGATGGATTCATGCAGCCCAAACTGAGTTCTCACAAATCCTATCTGCAGCTCTGGTGAGTGAGTGGGTCTCTGGAGGGAACTACTCTGTTAGCACTGAGAGACTTCATGAAGGAGCTGGGTGCAGATGGACAAATTCCCCTTGCCCCGGCACCTTCTCACAGAGACTCCCCTGAAAGGCTGCACCTCGAGTCCTGGGGGCAGTTAGGGCACCATAGGACAGGAAGAACATGGAGGTGCTGGGAAGGAGGAAGAGAAGGGCAAATGGGCTGGTCAGGGGTCTGGAGGACAGGGCTTATGGGGAGAAGCTGAGGGAGCTGGGGCTGCTTGGTCTGAGACAGAGGAGACTGAGGGGAGACCTCACTGCTCTCTGCAGCTACCCGAAGGGAGGATGCAGTGAGGCGGGGGTTGGCCTCTTCTCCCTAGGGACCGGCAGTAAGACCAGAGGAGATGCGGTCAGGTTGTGCCAGGGAGGGTCGGATTGGATCTTAGGAAAAACGTCTTCCCAGAAGGAAGGAAGGTGCCCTTGGAGGTGCTGTCCCTGGGAGGGGTTCAACAACCGAGCAGCCAGGATGTTTGATGGGCTGGGTTAGTGGTTGGGGGTTGTAGGGTGGACGGTTGGACTTGATGGTCTTGAAGGTCTTTTCCACCCTGGATGTTTCTGATGCTGTGAAGTACTGAAGGGCGACTGCAGTTCCTCGCAGCCTGGTGCAACTCAGCATCCTCTTCCAGTGCTTCCTGAAATCTCTGGTTGGGAAGAGAAACTGCAGAGCACTTAGTGAGGCCACAGGTAGGAGGGAGCCTTGGGGAACAAGGTCCCAGACAGAGTTGAGCTTGCCAGGGTTCATGGTTCTTCCACAGCAGAGTCAAGCGCATGCATGGAAGCTCGCCTGGGGTCGTCCAGGGACTCGTTTTGCACGTACTGATGCAGATTCCTGCTGTCCTGAGCTGTCGATGAGCAGCTTCTTCCATTAGGCTTTCTGAGGCTGCTGGTTTGTTCTGTGGCATCTGGTGACATGAAGGTCTTGGCCTGGAGTGTGCAGGATGGTGAAGGATGGCCTCCCACCCTATTGGCATGTGCCGATAGGAGATCTCTGTGTGTGTATGAATGTCCATGCCTGTGTGCATTTTATAGCCATATATTCATATGTCAAAGACACTGAGAGGCTGGAGCCAGTGCAGACAAGTGCAATGGAGCTGGGAAAGGGTCTGGAGGACAGGTCTGATGGGGAGAGGCTGAGGGAGCTGGGGCTGCTTGGTCTGAGGAAGAGGAGGCTGAGGGGAGACCTCATTGTTCTTTACAGCTCCTGAGAGGAGGGCGGAAAGAGGTAGAGGGACAGTCTCTGCTCCCCAGTCACCGGTGACAGGACAAGAGGAAATGGCCTCAGTTGGTGCCAGGGGAGGGTTAGGTTGGCCATCAGGAGAAATTCCCTACCACAGTGGTCAGGGGTTGGAACAGGCTGCCCGGGGAGGAGGGGAGTCAACCCCAGAGGGGTTCAACAGCCGAGCAGCTGTGGCCCTGAGGAAGAGGGTGTAGTGGGCACGGTGGGATTGGGGCGAAGGTTGGACTGGATGACGGTCTCTCCCAATCCTTAGTGAGTCTGTGATTCTGTCTGCTGTGCTCTGTTGCACATGACACTGCCACTGCTGACAGATCTAGAACTGGCTTGTCTTCTCCTTTCCCATCTCTCTGCGTTGAGCTGGCCCTGTGCACCTTATTCCAGAGACCACGAGGCACCTAGGGAGGATCCAGCCGTTAGTCCCACTGCTACCTCACCCACAGTCCCATGACTGATGCTTTAGAAAATGCCCCCCGTGGCCCTGTGGGCTGCTCTTGGGACTTGGTGAGAAACACGCGTGTGGCACCAGGGAACAAGGGTGGAGAGAGCTCAGTGGTGCTGGCAGCTCTGCCCAATTTACCAACCAAGGCTTAGGGCTGGCTCCAAAATATCCCGAGAACCCAGAAGCTCGGGGAGCTCAAATTCCCGGGCATCTTCAGAAATCCTACCTGCTGGGCCTCCCACCAACTGTGGGCTCAGATGGTTTGCAGATGGCACTGAATCCAAATCCTCACAGTCATCCCGTTTGGGTTCTGTTCGTCAGCGGCAGAGGTTGGTGTAAGGGCAGAGCTGACCCACATCCTCCGCAGCCCCCTCGGCGCTGAGCTCCAAGGGCTTGTGTTTTGTGCAGGCTGCTGAGCTGGAGAGCTGGGCACCTACTGAGACTGGCCTCTGCTCTCTCCAGCCTTTTGAAGAGCAGTTGCTGGTGGCAGATGTCCTGGCTGGTGTCAGGTCAAGTTCTGCTGAGGGTTGGAGCGAAATCCTTGGCAGAGATTCTGGGATCTGCTGGGTTATTCAAGGTCAGGTTGGATGGGACCATAGGCACCCTGGTCTAGGGAAAGGTGTCACTGCCCATGGCAGGGGATTGGCAGTGGGTGAGCTCTGAGTTTCCTTCCAACCCAGCCCAGTCTGTGATTCCAGAGCCAGCTGCCTGTGGCGTGTGCTGTAACCCTAGCAAGGAAGGTCTCTAAGGGTCCTTCCAACCCAGTCCGTTCTGTGCCTCATACTGGAAGCAATAGCTCTACTACCTCCTGCCTCAAGAACCTCCTTTCTTTCAAGTTTCCCTTTGCAGTGGGATGGTAGAAGTCCGTGGAGAACCCGCTGATGGGGAGCGGCAGCGTTTGCTGTGGCAGCTGGCACCGCCGAGCACTGTTTGTATTGATTGGAGCAGAAGCAGTTAAGAGGCTCCTACTGCTTTCACTGGAGTTTTTCTGCATCAGGAGGCTCAAAGCAGAGGGGAGGACCGTTACCGTGGGTAAACACCACGCAGGCGAGCGCCTGGGTTCTAGGGGCATCTCGCAGCCTCAGTTTTGGTGCTGGCTGTTGAGGAGGCCGACCAGAAGCAGCTGTCTCAGCAGTGTGAGCTTTGCAGCGTGTGTCCAGGCACCCCTCTTATGAGGGGTGATGAGATGTGAAAGCAAAGGAGGGTCTTCCTTCACTGGGGTTCATAGAACCCTGGAATGGTTTGGACTGGAAGGGACCCTACAGATCATCTGGACCATCCACCTGCTGTGGGCAGCGACACCTCTCACCAGACCAGGTTGCCCAGAACCCCATCCAGCCTGGCCTTGAACACTTCCAGAGGTGGAGCAGTCACAACCCCCCTGGGTAGCCTGTTCCAGGGCCTCAGCACCCTCATGTGTACCCTCATCCAATCTAAACCTGCCTTTTAGTTTCAGGCCATTGTACTTTGTCCTAGCTCTGCAGGCCCTTCTTACAAGTCCTTCTGCATCTTTTCTGTAGCCCCCTTCATGTACTGGAAGGCTGCTGTTAGATCCCCTTTGAGCCTTCTCTTTAAGCTGAACAGCCCCAACTCCCTCAGCCTATCCCCAGAGCAGAGCTTCTCCAGCACTCTGCTCATCTGTGTGGCCTCCTCTGGACTTTGTCCAGCATCTCAGGAGGTTTCCTCCAATGCAGATCTCTCAGAAGTTCCTTATTCCTGGCCTTGCCTCCCAGTACGCCCTCACCCCACGCAAGTCCTGTTTTGTGGTGGAACGTTACGTTACCTCTGTCTGTGAGGAAGCTGCTGCTGTTGCTGCAGAAGTGAGGAATCCCCCGGCATAGAACCTGGAGCTTCATGGTGTCACTTCCTCCTTCTCCGTCCTGTGCTCTGTTCGTGGGTTCAGCGCTGGCCTTGGCCACCAGCTCCATCCTTGGCCACTGGCTCCGTCCTTGTCCCCTGGGTATTTGTTTCATTCCCATCTAGGACATAGTTTCCTGTGTTTGCTGGCAAGAACTCACAAGTGTGAAAGGTAAAAGTCTGGGATGAGTTGTACAGAGTTAATTTGATCACTGGGCAAGAGAGTGGGATAATCCACTTCTCCTGGGTTGTTTTTTTTTCAATCCACATCATTTTGTCTGGAAAGAGGAGGACAGCAGCGAAGGAGCTGGGTTCCACGGGCGTTAGCACATCCCTTGTTGTCCTGATGTCTTTAACATCTCTTCTTTAAATGAGACGTTCCACAGCAGCCTCATGAGACCCCAAATCTTATTTGGAGAAAGTGAGTCTTGAGGAGGCTGGATGCATCTAACCCACTGACATGGCTGGGAGAGGGCAGGTGGGAGAAGGCTGGAGAGACAGGTGGCTACGACCTTCTCTCCCTTCTGCTATGAAATCCCTTTCTCTCTTGCACAGGAATATTTGCTGGAATGTCCAGATTTGTGTTTCTTTTGGTAGCCATGTGGGTGGTTGGTTGTCCAGGCGCTCTGGTGATGCTGAAACTCTTGGGAAAGGCAGTGAAGGGGCAGGAGCTCCCCAGCAGTGCCAGCTTATGGGAGGTGGGCTGGAGCCTGCGTGATCTGGTTTAGTGGTGGACTTGGCAGAGTTGGATTACTTGTTGGACTTGATGATGCCCTAGGGGAAGGTTAGGTTGGATGTTAGGAATCCCTCATGGAAAGGGGGGGGTCAGAGCCTGCAGTCGTAGAATCATTAGGGATTGGAAGGGACCTCAAAAGATCATCTAGTTGGAATGGACTGCCCAGGGCAGTGGTGGAGTTCCCATCACTGGAGGTGTTGAAGGCCAGCCTGACTGTGGCCCTCAGTGCCCTGATGCGGCCGCTGTGGTGATGTTAGGTCCTGGGCTGGGCTGGCTGAGCTCAGAGGGCTTTTCCAGCCTCACTCATTCTGTGATTCTGTGATCTCAAGGGTCTTTTCCAACCTGAAGGATTCTATGATTCCATGATCCCAGTGCCATGAAAGCAGTGGGAGCTGGAGACAGTGAGGTGAGCCGGTTGGAGGAGGGTGTTAAGGGGGCAGCAATCACCCTTCCTGGCTTTGGACGGGGAGACACAGCCCTGGTGCTGTGCCAGGCCAGGCAGGTAGGACATGACCCTCTGCTCCTGCAGAGGGAGGCACTTTGGGAACAGCAGAGGAATTGCAAAAATGCATCGGCTCCCTTAGAGCAGAGCAGAGCCCCCAGTCTGGATCTCATTTTCACATTAAAATGATGCCTCTGCTCTCCGTTCTCGTTCTGCTGGCATGAAGACTGGGTTGCTGCGGTAATTGAGAAAAGGTGGGGGAAAACATGTTTTCATGTGCTCTGTGCTCTTTTTCCGTGTGCGTTCTGCAGCTGTGGGTCCGTGCTTTTTTCCTACTGTGGGTTTAGGTTCCTTCGAGTAGGAGGGTGAGGAGAACAGAGACAACCCCTGAGAGTGCCTGAAACCCATCCTGGAGACTGAGGGGTGGCTCCGTGTTGTGTTGTAGAACATCCCTGTTAGTATCTGAGGCTTTCCCCTTTCTGCTCTGAGCCGTGCCCGGAGAAACCCTGCCCCAGCCCCTAAAGCTGCAGAGCAGCACCAGAGGAAAAGCAAAAGCAGAGGCTGTGCCAGGCAGTCCAAAGGACTGAAACCAGGGCAGGTGTCTGGCAGAGCAGGAAGGGGCTGCAAGGAAAGGCTCGGTGGCCTCAGCGATGGCCAGCCCCAGCCAGAAAACTTAAAGTGCTGGCAGGCTGAGCCTCTTGTTTGCTCTAAGCTGTTTATTTTGCTGCTGGAGGACTTCCTAATCTATTTGGCTGAGTGGAAGCAGCCACAGAATCATTAGGGATTGGAAGGGACCTCAAAAGATCATCTAGTCCAATCCCCCTGCCACAGCAGGACAACCTAGACCATGGTCTGGAGCTCCCCCTTACCTGTGTTAGGGATCTTTTTCGGTATTTACAACCTTAATCAATCACATATTGACTACCTGCCTGTTCATTCTCTGGCGTGGAACAAAGGATGGTTGTCTTTGCCAGCTTGTGGGGACACAAAGCCCAGGTCCAAGGCCAGGTCAGCACCAAGCAGAAGCACAAGAAGCTCTCTGAAAGGACTGGCTCACATCCAGCGTAACATTGCTAAACACCATAATCCTGTGAGCCCTTGCTTCGTAATGCGATAACGAGTTATTAAAGACTAATTCAGGGGACTTCAGAGAGGGAAAGTGAGATCCGGGGTCTGTTCTTGGTTTTTTCCCCCACTGTTGGCTCTCCTTCCCTGGCTGAACTGCTTCTCTTGACTGGTGCTGTTTCAGGAGTTAATGTTTTTAAAGGTGATTAAAAAGCCTCTTCCTGGGTGTCGGTGCCTGTTCCAGACAATGTGAGCTGTTGTACTGTAGTCCCTGAGAGCCCAGCTTGCCTCGCAGCCTCTTCCGGGGAAAAGAAACCAGCTGAGCTCTATTGGAGCTTGGGGCACCACAAGAGTTGTTCCTGTGGTGCCCTGGTCCATGTCAGCACCCAGACGAGGGATGATACTGGAAGCGTCTTGCAGTCCCCTCAGCATCTCAAGTCAAGCATTGCTCGAGTTCCTGGCAAATCCCAGCAAGGAGATGGTGGTGTGCCAAGTGCCAGGACTGCTGAGGGGCAGGAGCCGGTTCTTGCTTGCTTGGGAAATGAAGCAGGAATGCAGAAAACCCCTAAAATGCAGGGGAAAGTGCCAGCCATTATTTGCAAACTCGTTAACTTTGGGGCTGGGAGCTCTTGGCAGCTCTGGGCTGTATTCAGAGCAATCCAGATCCTTACCCGCTTCTCTCCACAGTGGAGGGGGGGGCTGGCTGTTGCCACCTCAGCTGCTCACTGAGATGCGGTAGAAACCAAAGAGTGATTGGCGAGGAGTGGAAAAGGTGGAAAGCCACATGGTTTCGGTGAATCACAGAATCCTTAGGGATTGGAAGGGACCTTGTGAGATCATCTAGTCCAATCCCCCTGCCACAGCAGCATCACCTAGACCAAGTCACACAGGAACACTTCCACACGGGTCCTAAATGTCTCCAGTGAAGGAGACTCCACAGCCTCCCTGGGCAGCCCCTTCCAGTGCTCTGGCACCCTCACTGTGAAGAAGTTCCTTCTGATATTTACGTGGAACCTCCCCTGTTCCAGCTGACACCCATTGCCACTTGTCCTGTCACTAGATGACACTGAGCAGAGCCTGGCTCCATCCTCCTGAGACCCACCCTTCACATATTTGTAGACATTAGTGAGGTCACCCTCAGTCTCCTCCAAGCTCAAGAGACCCAGCTCCCTCAGCCTCTCCTCATAAGGGAGGTGCTCCTCTTCCTTCATCTTCCTCGTTGCTCTATGCTGGGCTTCCTCCAGCAGCTTTGTGTCCTTCTTGAACTGAGGGGCCCACAGCTGGACACAATACTCCAGATGTGGTCTCACCAGTGCAGAGTAGAGGGGGAGAAGAACCTCTCCCGATCTGCTAACCACCCCCCTTCTGATCCACCCCAGGATACCGTTGGTCCTCTTGACCAACAGAGGGTTTGGGGTAGCTGAATTCCTTCCAGCTTTTCCAGGCTCTGCCTCCCACAGCAGCTCACATCATCGGGCTGTAGATGGAAAGCCACTGCCTTTGGGTGCTGCCTGCACTGTTCCCATTCCCAGGGACTGTGGCCATCCAGGTGATACTTTAGGTGCCACTTGCAGCTGCAGATTCACACAGGAGCACAGCTTCCTCTCCGGATTTCCAGAGATGTGGTCGTTGACATCCTGACTCCTGAGTGAGCAGCTCCCGCTTCCTCCACAGCCATGTGTTTCTATCAATTTACTTCTCATTAAAAGTGGGATGTGCTGCAGTAACAGTCAATAGTGAGAGAGCAGTGGAGCTCCATAACCTGTTAAATCAGCCCTCTGCTTAGACAGACGGACACCTTAGGCTGCTGCTTGGGGCTTGGAGTGAAATCCAATTGATCCAGCATCCCCCCCAGTCCTGGAACTGTGCAATGCTCGATGTGGAATGGGGGGAGATGGTTGTGTGCGAGTGACTCTTGCTAAAGAGTTTGGAGAGCGGAAGAGGGATCGATCTTGGGATGATGTGCGTCACAGACAGCTTTTTCTGGTGGGTTTTTCATCCTTCTTCCTATGCAAACAAAAAGCAAAAAGAAAAGGGGGAGGTTGAGGGAGCCCACCGTGAAAACCATCGTCATTAGCAGTGGATTAGTGCTGGGGCAGTGCTCTATCTGCAACAGTAGAAGGTTGTGCCTGGTTTTTACTGGTAATTATTGGTGGGGAGGGCAGGAGGGAGCCGTGGGGTTTGTCGTCCACCCCATCCCTTTTCAGCCCCACGCTCACCCCCGGCAGTGTTGGCTCTGCTCGTGCTGATGGCAGTTTATTCCCCCTGGTTTTACTGCAGTCAGATCCCATTTGTTGCCAGCTCCAAGCTCCCTCATGCCCTGTGCTTTGGGAGCGGGGTGCGCCTTGAGCGATGCCGTGGGAGGGGAGGTGGTGGCGGTGCCCAGCATTCCCTCCCTGCCATCGATTCAGCTCCATCGCAGCTGCAGGCTCTCAGCGAGGTCCTTCTGTGCTGTAAGTGCAAAGGAAGGGAAGAAAATCAATTCCCATCCGCCGAACGGAGCCCTTTGATTTACTGCCGGCACAGGAAGAAGTTCTTTATCTGCTGCTCCTGGAAAGGATGGCTTTGCTGTTGGTTATTAGGGCGCGATGCTGGAACAGCCCCCTTCCTCCCAGCCCAGCTATTTTGATAACCTCTACCATCCTGGGGAGTTCACCCTCCTGCTGTTACTGCCGGAGCTCTCTCCTGACTGTGCCCCTTGTGGCCCAGAGGGCCAGTGGGCTCCTGGGGTATGTCAAGAAGGGTGAGTCTAGGAGGTCTAGGGAGGTTCTCCTCTCCCTCTGCTCTGTCCTGCTGAAACCACACCTGGAGAACTGTGTCCAGTTCTGGGCTCCCCAGTCCAAGAGAGACTGGGGTCTACTGGAGAGAGTCCAGCAGAGGGCTACAGGGATGATGAAGGGACTCGAACACCTCTCATATGAGGAAAGGCTGAGAGAGCTGGGGCTGTTGAGTCTGGAGAGGAGAAGGCTCAGTGGGATCTCATTAATGTCCGTAAATATCTGAGGGGTGGGGGTCAAGAGGAAGGAACCAGTCTCTTCTCAGTGGTGCCCAGTAATGGGACAAGGAATAATGGGGATGAGCTGGAACATAGGAAGTTCCAACTCAATGTGAGGAGAAACTTCTTCCCTGTGAAGGTGACAGAGCCCTGGCCCAGACTGCCCAGAGAGGTTGTGGAGTCTCCTTCTCTGGACACTTTCAAACCCCTCCTGGATGTTCCCATGTGACCAGATCTAGGGGATCCTGCTCTGGCAGGGGGGTTGAACAGGATGATCTTTCGAGTTCCCTTCCAACCTCTCACATCCTGGGATTCTCTGCATTAGGAATTACAGGAATGTCGTTATTCCTTTAATTTTGAGCTGTGAGGCTGTGCAGCCCCATCCCTGCCAAAACAGAGAGCATCAAGGGACTTCAGCTTTTATTTCAAACACCAGGAGACACCAAGAGGATGCAAGTTTGAAGGCAAAATGGTCTCATTTTACAAGGAGTGTCCAGGGTGGATCATGAACTGGCTGCAGGATAGAAGCCAGAGAGTAGTGGTCAATGGGACAGAGTCAAGTTGGATGCCTGTATCTAGGGGAGTCCCCCAAGGGTCAGTACTGAGACCAGTCCTATTCAATCTAGTCATTAATGACTTGGATGAGGGATTAAAACCCACGTGGATGTGTTCCTGTGCGACTTGGTCTAGGTGATCCTGCTGTGGCAGTGGGATTGGACTAGATGATCTTTCGAGGCCAGTTCCAATCCCTAATGATTCTATGATTCGTCTTCGAGCTGAGGTCCATGCAGAGCAGCAGCGGGAGCTGGGCACCTTGCAGCACTCCTCTGACAGGGAATGATTTGAATAGTCATGACTGCAGGCCAGTGTTTTAATTATCTGTAATTGCTAAAACAGGTTAGTGACCGAACGAGCGACGGCAGATGCACAATTGGCCTAATTTGTTGGCAGCAAGTGTGAGCTGATACCCTGGCAGCGTGATCCGTGCTAATTTGGCAGCTTTGCACAAACAATCCCTCCTGCTTGGAGTTTGGGGTTGCTTCTGGGCTTAGTCGTAGAATCACAGGGTTGGAAGGGACCTCCAAAGTTCATCCAGACCAACCCCCCTACACCAAGCAGGGCCAGTGCTCCCCAGACCAGACTTTGAATGGCTCCAGGGATGGGGGCTCCACCTCCTCTCTGGGCAGCCTGTTGCAGGGATCCCCCACCCTCAAGTTTGACAACTTCTTCCTCTTGTCCAGCCTCACTCTGCCTTTTTCCAGCTTCAGACTATGACCCCTCGTCCTATCATTCCCTGCCCTTGGGAACAGTCTTCCACAGCCTTCAGACAACCCCGTTCAGGGGCTAGAAGGTCCACCCGGAGCCTTCTATTCTCCAGGCTGAACTCCCTCAACCTGTCCCCAGAGCAGAGGGGCTGCAACCCTCTGGTCATCCTTTTGGCCTCCTCTAGATTTGTCCCAACAGCTCTAGGTCCTTCTTGTCCTGGGGGCTCCAGAGCTGGATGCAGGACTCCAGGTGGGGTGTCACCAGGTCCCAATTTCTGGCCACACTTGTTCCAATGCAGCCCAGGATGCAGTTGGCCTTCTCTGGGCTCTCCTTCTGCTTAGCGGCTGATGCCCGTAGCAGGCGGGTGGTCGTTGCTTGGTCTGGTCGGACTCTCCACGATGGAAACGCAAGGCGAGTTCTTCGTGCCAAAGCTGCTCTGATCCATAACCTCCTCTGCCGATGGGTTTGGCCATCGGTGATGCTGGGACTGCACAGCAGCACTAGGTGTGAATTGGGAAAGACAGAGAAAACTCAGAGCATCCCAGTGCCACTTGGTGGCCAATTAGCTTGTCTCCTCTTTTAGTTACTCTCATCGCATTGATTTGTGCAGCTTTGCAGGACGTCAGGGTTCTGCCTCAGCCACAGTCCATCAGTTTAATCCCCTCTTCACAGCAGTGATCATGAATCTTGAAATAGGCAGGGGAGGAGCAAAGACAGCAGCCTGCAGGAAGCTGGGAGCTTGTCTGCAGCCTCAGGCAGTGCAGCTCCAGGAATGAAATTCTCCTGGAGGAGATCTGCCTGGGGTGGACACAGCATCACAGAACATCAGGGACTGGAAGGGACATCGAGAGCTCATCCAGTCCAATCCCCCAACACAGCAGGATCCCCCAGATCCAGTCACACAGGAACATGGCCAGAAGGGTTTTAAACATCTCTGGAAAAGGAGACTCCACAACCCCCCTGGGCAGTCCCTGCCAGGGCTCTGTCACCCTAACTGGGAAGAAGTCCCTTCTCACACTAAGGTGGAACCTCCTCTGTTCCAGCTCACACCTGTTGCCCCTGTCCTATCACTGGGTGCCCCTGAGCAGAGCTGGCTCCATCCTCCTGACACTCGCCGTTTCCACATCAAGCAGCATTCATGGGGTCACCCCTCAGGCTCCTCCAAGTGGTGGTCATGCCCCACTAGCAATCTCAGGTCTTTTGCGTAAATCCCCTTGTTTTCTGAGTAGCAGGTTTGTAGAGATGATCTTCAGGGCTTTGTGAACTGAGAGAATTTCCTTACAAACCAGCTGCAGGCTGGTTTCATACAGCTGGTGGTGATACCTACCCTGGCTGGGCTTGGCTGAGGCTTCTGCCTTCTAGCACCTGTCTTGAGTGGCCTCTCTTGGGTCTCTCCTCATTGATCTTTAGCAGGTAATGGAGAAAGTGGAAGCACCTGAACTGAAGGGTGGGACTTGGCAAACCAGCGGGGCACAAGATGCTGCCTACAGCCGTGGAGGCACAAGAAGTCGGTTGAGTGCTCCTTCCCTCCCTGGGCTAGTTGCAGCACGGAAACGCTCCATTGTTGATGGCCAGAGGGCAGCTCAAGGTGGGAGTGTGACATGACCTTGTTGTTTTTGGAGTCGAGTGTGTGAGTTTTTAATGGAGTTGCTGGTGACAGCAAGTGTAACATGGGGTTGGTGGCCCCATGGAGCATGAGCATCGCTTTGTGTTCCAGCGGAGATGTGCGCAGTGTCAAGTGGGGCTCAGAAATGCGCAGCCGGTGTCAGTGTGGGCTGGATTCTGGGTTTAAGGTGAAGGTAGCTCAGTTTGAACTACTGTAGTTGATGTAGTCTGTGTTTCTTCCATGTGATTTCCTGTGGCTTTTGGTCGAGAGGGCTGGTGTGTTGCGGTCTCTGTTGTTTCGCTGATGCTTTGGATCCCTGACAGTGAAACGTGCTAAATCCTGCTGTGGTAACCGTGTAGAAACTCCCCAAAAGGTACCATTTAAAAGGAAATGAAAGCCAGGAGGAGCTTCTGGGCATGTGCAGAGCTTGGCCAAGGACCAGAATGTGTCAGATGTGATGCAGAGCAAGTTCCTTTCTGCAGGCTTTTACAGCATAAAGCAATTGGAGAGATAAAGAACCTTCTTAAAGAAGTTCTAATCCTGCCTCCAGTATAGGCAGCCTGCTGCCAGGCATCCCAGTCGGGGCTGCAGAGCTCTCTGGTGTACTGGGATCAAACCCAGTTGGTAGCGTTGTTGCAGCATTAATTATTCTCCAAGCGAAAGGTGAGTTTGAAGTTCTGTGGGTTGCAGAAGGTACAGGCAAGAGCAAAGCCTGTCATTTGGTGCCACTGTGTAGATGGGATGGAAGAATGGGTTTTTGCAGGAGTACTTGTGGATGGTGGTTGGCTGCACTGGGCGCAAGGAGACACAGGGTCTGTGAGCTCCACTGCTCCATGGAAGCCAAAATCAAAGCAGCTCTGTGTATTCCAAGTGTTTTTCCTAACACTCGATCTAAATTTCCTCTGGTGCAGCTTGAGGCCAGTCCCTCTTGTTCTGTCACCAGTTACCTGGGGCAAGAGACCAGTGCCCACCTTTCTTGTCCCTCCTGTAGACAGTGAGGAGGTTGTCTCTCAGCCTCCTCCTCAGACCAGCCAGCCCAGCTCCCTCAGCCTCTGCCCATCAGCCTTGTCCTCCAGCCCCTTCCCCAGCTCTGTTATCCTTCTCTGCACACACTCCAGCCCCCCCAGTGTCCTTGAATTGAGGTGCCCAGGACTCGAGGTGCCCAGTACAGGTGCCTTCCCTGCTCCTACTGGCCACACCAGTGCTCATCCAAGCCAGGATGCCTCCATCCTTCTTGTCCCCTGGGCACTCACTGGCTCCTGTTCAGCCACTGTCAGCCAGCGGCCCCAGGTCCTTTCTGCTGAGCAGCTTTTCAGCCCCTTCTCTAGAAACTTGATGTTTCCTTCCTGTCTGAGAAAGCAAAGCACATCCCTTGCTAGGACGGAGCCACTTGTCCATCTTCCTTTGTGTTTCCAGCCAGTTACCCAGTTAGTACCAGTCATGACTCAGGAATAACTCGGCAAATGTCTGCTTTCTGCCACGAGTCTGAAAACAGAACCACTCGGTGGTGGGGTGTTTGCTTTGAGAACAGCAGATGAAGTGGGGAGGGAGGAAACAAGCAGCCAGGTGAGAGAAAACCAGAGCCTGAGAGGATTTTGTTTATCAGGACTCGCTGGGCTTGTTTTGGGGAAAAGGAAAGTGCTGAGGGTGTCGGATTCAGCTTTCCAGTGCAGATTCAAAGAGAACACGATGCTCCCCAGCACAAAGAGTGTCTTTCACATGCGGCTGAAAGGAGAGACTTGTGCTTTTGGTGCCAGCGCTCTCTGAAGGGTGTTTGAATGGTTGCACCCAGGCTGCTGCTCCCACCTGCCAGCTCTGTGATCGTGGCATCGTGGCACCACGGTTGGAAAGGACCCCCGAGATCAACCCATAGCCCCGCTCTGCCAAGGTCACCACCAGACCAGATCCCTGAGCACCACAGCCAAATGATCTTCAAACACCTCCCGGGATGGGGACTCAATCACCACCCTGGGCAGCCTGTGCCAAGGGCTGAGGACTCTTCCCAGGGAGAGGTTTCTCCTCAGTGCCAGCCTAACCCTCCCCTGGGGCAGCTTGAGGCTGCTCCCTCTTGTTCTATCCCTACTGACCTGTGAGAAGAGACCACCCCCAGCTCTCCACAGTGTCCTTTCAGGTAGCTGTAGAGGCTGAGAAGGTCTCCCCTCAGTCTCCTCCTCCTCAGACCAACCAGCCCCAGCTCCTTCAGCCTCTGCCCATCAGCCCTGTCCTCCAGTCCCTTCCTCAGCTCCGTTGCCCTTCTCTGCACCCACTCCAGCCCCTCAATGGGGCTTCTTGTATACCTTCTTGTATTGAGGTGCCCAGAACTGCCCCCAGGAGCAGAGATGAGGCCTCCCCAGTGCCCAGTACGTGGGGACAGTCCCTTCCCTGCTCCTGCTGGCCACACTGGTGCCCCTGGGAGTGCTCTGTTAGTGCTACCCCAGCCCATTTGCTCGGTAGAATTGCCCCAAATCCCAGGCAGCTACTGACTTTGAAGTTTGCTGTCTCTTCAGAGTGGAGTTTAAAGATCTCATGATGCTTTGGGAAGAGCTGCCCTTTAAAAGTCGATGGGTTGGTTCCCATCATCCACAGACCCGTGTGTTTTGGAGTGTTGGGGTGCAGAGCCGTAGGGGCACCAGGGTTCCATTTCCACCTGGATGTGGCAGCGGTGCAGAAACTCCTGCCAGTTGGAGGCTTTTGACATGATACGAGCTCAACACGCTTGGGCATGTTCCTTCCCTCTGGGTTTGCAAGAGAATTGTGGTGGCTTGAGGTGGGGGGAAGGAGATCTCTGAGGGTCCTCACTCGCAAATGTGGCTGCTCCCCACATCCTTGCAACCTCAGAAAGGGATAAATCACTCTTCTTGGGGTGTTTCCCTGGAGGGATGTGCAGCAGCCAGGGTCAGGTTTGTGGCCAGAATGCTGGGGTCCCTCCAAGCCCAGCAGCACACACCCCTCTGTCTTCTCTCTTGGGTTGCCCCTTGGTTTAAAGGTTGATCCCGGGGCTGGGCAAACAGGAGAGAATAAAATCTGTTGTGTGCTTGTTTCAAAGAGACTTTGTAGATAAAGATCTTCCCTCAGTGCTCCCAGAGACAGAGCAGGAGGGTGCAAAGGAGAGAGAAACCCAGCTGTTTGGGTCAGCAAGGTTGGGGTGGGAGATGGCCCAAGACAGGAGTCTCTCTGCCCATACTGTAGACCTGGTGAGCTGGAGGCTTGTAGTGGTCAGCAGGGAAATTACCTCGTCCCCAGGTGAGGTGCGAAAGGCCCTTTTCCTGAATCACCCCATCCTTAGCTCCAGCAGTATCTAGGGGAAGGGACTTGCTCTTCATTTCAAATCATGATTTTTCCCAGAAAAGCCCCAACCAAGGGGGAATTCTTGGCACCAGTTAAAAAACGGGGATGCGGTGCTGGGGGAGTGAGCAGGAGAGGGGAGCGAAGCGCCGCAGGTCCCAGAGCAGTGCCAGGGAGAACTGTGGTTGGGATGATGCCTCCAGCTGAACTTGGAAGGGAAGGGAAAGAGGGTAAAGGCTGAGCTGGAAGTGAAAGGTGGGACTGGATGGCTGTGGGAGTTGCTGGTGGGATTTGGGAGCTTCCCAGCTGCAGGTCAGCGGTTCCTGCAATTGGGGCTGCTGCAGGTTCATCCCAAAAGCTGATTCCACGAGCTCGGGTTGGATGTGCAATGCCTTGGGGTGGTTTTTCCCTTTGCTGGAGATCCAGACAGCTGCAGGCTCTGCGGTTCTTCATGGCAACAGTCCCTGGAGCAGGTTTGGAGGAGTTGTACTTGGGAGCACGTGCTGTCCCTGCTGATGGAGCCGGGAAGCAGGGAAAAACATGAATTGAATGTCTAGGGGAAAAAACCAAACCCCAGGAGTCCCTTTAAGTGGTCTGGGGCCAGGAGATGGTGCTTTCCAGGCTGGCTGCTCCTTTCAGGCAATTATGATTTGGTAGCGATTACAGAGACCTGGTGGGACAGCTGGCATGACTGGAATGTGGCCATGGACGGCTATGTCTGTTTTAGAAGGGACAGGTCAGCAAAGCAGGGTGGAG
>VXBP01007515.1:0-78373 GCA_013400115.1 Rhinopomastus cyanomelas
CCTTCCAATCCCTAATGTCCTGTGATTCTGTGAGGGATAGGCAGGCATGACCCAAACCACATTGCTCTTGCCATGGCCTGCTGTGGGAAATGCTGTTTCACAACTGTGAGTAAAAAACTTGGCTGTTTGTCCTGAGCTCACTCAACTTAGGAAGGACTTAAGGCACAAAGATGGGGTGAAGTCTAAATCTCCAGCTGGATATATGAAAGGGAAATTCACCATGAGCACAACAGAAGTTGTATTTTAGTATTGAAGAGGGCAGTGCACAGCTTCAGGAGACTTTAGAACAGAATCACTAGGGATTGGAAGGCACCTTGGAAGATTATTCAGTCCAATCCCCCTGACACAGCAGGATCACCTACGTCAAGTCACACAGGAACATGGCCAGGTGGGTTTGAAACATCTCCAGAGAAGGAGACTCCACAACATACTTGGGCAGCCTGTTCCAGTGCTCTGTCACCCTCACTGGGAAGAAGTTCCTTCTCATATTGATGTGAAACCTTCTATGTTCCAGCTGACACCCACTGCCCCTTGTCCTATCACTAGATCACACTGAGCAGAGCCTGGCTCCATCCTCTTGACACCCACCCTTCAAATATTTATTGACATTAATGAGGCCACCCCTCGGTCTCCTCTTTACATCCACTTTTATCAAACCATTACCCCTGCTATGTGTTACTCAACAGCAAGTGTTAATCCCCTGACACGCCGCCAACTCTTTTCTCCCCACTGAAACCACACAGCCCTAAACCACCTATTTTCAACAGAAGTCTACTGAAATGCACACTACAGATATAAGTTGCCAAACATCAAGCACAGAGTGTTGTGTTTCACTAATTACACATTTATATGGCTCCATGAACCTGTTAGTACCGGTATGTCTTGGCGATACCAATCCCTCCCTCCGCAGCCTTGAGGAGAAACACCTTCATCAGTTCATCGCTGTGTTGGCTGGTTGTAGATGTACGTGGGTGTATCGGCCTCTATAGACAAAGAAAGTGCATAAGGAAATTGGGGTAAAGCTAAACTGCAGTAAAGACTTTCACATGCAGGACTGGAAACAGTTACTGGTTCCAGCACTTTCACTGCAACAAAAAATGCTGCAGTGCAGAGCAGTAACTGCAACGACAGAATCTTCCACTGCAGCCATTAACTGTGAGTTTTCAGAAATTAATGGGCAATTTAACTCCAAACCCCTGTATCTTGTGCTGGTAAACAATTCATTTTGTTTTTCTTGGCACTGTTACTGCTCCACTGCCACAGAAATTCAGGGACTAAGAGGTTGTTTCACACCAGTCCTACAGGTCCTGGTGGAGAGCAGGACGACCATGAGCTGGCCATGAAGGTCAATGGCATCCTGGGGTGGGGTAGTTAGTAGATCGAGAGAGGTCCTTCCTCCCCTTCTACTCTGCCCTGGTGAGACTGCATCTGGAATAGTGTGTCCAGTTCTGGGCCTCTCAGTTCAAGAAGGACACAGAGCTGCTGGAGAGAGTCCAGCACAGAGCCACAAAGATGATGAAGGGAGTGGAGCATCTCCCTGATGAGGAAAAGCTGAGGGAGCTGGGTCTCTCTAGTTTGGAGAAAAGGAGACTGAGGGGTGGCTTCATTAATGTTGATAAATATGTGAAGGGTGGGTGTCAGGAGGATGGCGCTCAGTGGCATCTAATGACAGGACAAGGGACAGTGGGTGTGACCTGGAGCAGAGGAGGTTCCACATCAATATGAGAAGGAAGTTCTTCGCAGTGAGCGTGACAGAGCTCTGGAATGGGCTGCCTAGGGATATTGTGGAGTCTCCTTCTCTGGAGACCTTTAAAACCTGCCTAGATGTGTTCCTGTGTGGCTTCGTCTAGGTGATCCTGCTGTGGCAGGGGATTGGACTAGATGATCTTTCAAGGTCCCTTCCAATCCCTAATGTTCTGTGATTCTGTGAAGCTCATCATTACAGCCAAGGCTGTGCTCCAAACCTTTCAGCAAGTCCTCTCAAGGCCCTGTGGACAACAGAGAAGCTGTACATACCTACTGTGTGGTAAAATGTGAATGATCACAGCAAGAGCAGAACATGTTCAGGGTCTTTGGTTTAAAAAACAAACAAACAAACAAAACCCCCAGACAACAGAAACCTCTGCCACAGATCTGGCGTTTTGATACCAGCCTGGCAGCGCCGTGTAAGCAAAGCCCTGCTCATTGCTCTACCCATCACAGACAGCTTCTTGCAGGTAGCCAGCCCAGAACCAGCCAGTTACAGACCTGTGAGGTGTAACAGAAATAAACAGTCCCGGTCNTTTAAAAAATATTAAATATTTATTATAAAAATAAATATTAACAATAAATATTAAAAATAAATATTTTAAATATGTAAAGACTTGTTTAAAATATAAAAATAAAAGGAGAGGATTCATCTCTCCTTACTATATCCTTTACCTCTGCCAACATAAATAGAGCTAAGCTACAAATTCTTGGTAAATTGCAAGTTGTCCAAGAGGAGACAGAACCTCCTTTCCTTCTTGGAACTCAGAAATGGAGCCAGGCTCTGCTCAGTGGCATCCTGTGTGACTTGGTCTAGGTGATCCTGCTGTGGCAGCAGGACTGGACTAGATGATCTTCTGAGGTCCCTTCCAATCTAATGATTCTATGATAGGACAAGGGGCAATAAGTGTCAGCTGGAACAGAGGAGGTTCCACATCAATATGAGAAGGAACTTCTTCAAGGTGAGGGTGACAGAGCACTGGAAGGGGCTGCCCAGGGTGGGTTGTGGAGTCTCCTTCTCTGGAGATGTTTAAAACCCTCCTGGAGATGTTCCTGTGCAACTGGATCTAGGTGATCCTGCTGTGATGGGGGGATTGGACTGGATGATCTTTCAAGGTCCCTTCCAATCCCTAATGTTCTGTGATTCTGTGAAACGGTTAGAAATTAGTAGGGACTGAGGAGCTGTATTATCTGGATGGCAAAGAGATCAAAGCAGTTGCAGTCCTACACACCAAGTAAAACCTGAGCTTTGAGGGGGATACTCACCTTTGGCATACCCGACTTTGAGTCAGCAAATTGCCTTCATTTGATTTTCAAAAAGCCTGTCGGGGGTTTATCTCCTGAAGAGTCCCCTTTTTTATTTAACACAAGGAATTAAGAAGTAATTACATTATGTTTACACATCTATAAATGATGGGTTGCCTTTTGTTAGGAGTGCTGGCTCCTTTAATCTTTCCTTAATCTAATCAAACAAGCTGGCAATGAATGTAGGACAAAGGGATGAGGCAGACCAAGGAAGAAGTTTCGAGGAAAACAAAGCAAGCTTCATACTGCTCCTCAAACCAGGGACCCAGGGCAGGCAAAAGGGGAAGAGTTAGCTCCCTGGAGAGGAAACAGAGGATAAAAGGGCGAAAGACATCAAGTGCTGCTTTATATTCAAAGCTCCTGTAGTGTAACTTGCAGTGCTGTCATTAAGTCCATCTACAGTGATCACATATTTCCACCACGATAATTACCCTACACACAGGTAGGGTCGTTCCTACTCCTAAGCTTCCATTCCAAGGTTTAACATGACAATTCATGACAAACACCCTGAGGTACCAGGCACTGAGACTCCCACAAAAATATTTGGAATTTTTTTTAAAAAAGCCTTTTTATTCAAAGTTCTGAGAGCACACAGCTATCATTGGAATCAATCTGATATCTCTGGTAGCATTTCATGTCCTTTCTGGACCAAGTGTTTAATAAAGTTCTGAAAAATATCCGAAACATTTGGGTCAGGAAACACAGAACAATAAATCCCATCTGGATATGTCCTTGTGCAACTGGATCTAGGGGAACCTGCTGTGGTAGGGGGATTGGACTAGATGACCTTTCGAGGTCCCTTCCAATCCCTAATGTTCTGTGAAATCCAATTCCTCTCTCATTAGCACAGGGCAAAGAACACAGAGCAGTGAAATTGTTCAAGTACCTGCATATGGCAAATAACTGGGCTTAGGCTATTAAGAGCTCACTACACAAACCCTTCCAGCAGCCTCCTTGAAGAGGGACTTTAAAAATGTAAAGATGCTCTGCACCTTGGAGAAAAGACAGAGGGACTTTCTTCTCAAGTGGGTTTAGAGGTGATGGAACAAACCATGGCACTGCACAACTCACAAGCTACAAAGAGTCACTGAAGTTTAGAATGGTTTAGGTTTGAAGTGGCCTCAGAGATCACCTAGTTCCCTGAGTAGGGACATCAGATCAGGCTGGCAAAAGCCCCCGGCCTTGAATACTTCCAGGAATGGAGTAGCCATCTGGGCAAACTGTTCCGGTGCCTAACCATCCTCACAGGGAGGAATTCCTTCCTAAGATCTAATCTAAATCTGTTCTCTTTCAGTTTGAAACCTTTTGTCCTATCACTAAAGTCGATCTCTTTAGCTTTCCTGTAGCCCTTTCAGGTACTAGAAGGCTGCAGTGAGGTCCCCCTGGAGCCTTCACTTCCCTAGGCTGAACAGCCCCAAATCCCTCAGCTTATCTTCCAGAAGAGGTGCTCCAGTCTTCTGATCATTCCTGTGGCCTCCTCTGGACTCACTCCAGCAGTTCAGGGTCTTTATTGCATTGGTGACTCCAGAACTGGATGCAGGACTCCAGTTGAAGTCTCACAAGAGCAGAGTAGAGGGACAGAATCACCTCCCTTGTCCTGCTGCTGGTGACACTCCTTTTGATCCAGCCCAGGATACAGTTGGCTGCCTGGGCTGCACTCACACACATTGCCTGTTCATGTTGAGTTTCTCAACACCTTCATGTTCTTCTCCTATGGACTCCCCTTCCAGTGAGCAACATCCAGAGCTTCTCTGGGCAATCTGTTCTGGTGCCTCATCATTCTCACAGGAAGGAATTTCTTCCTAAGATCTAATCTAAATCTGCCCTCTTCCAGTTTGAAACCATCTCCCTTGTCCTATCACCAGATGCAGTCACAAGATGTCCCTCACTGGCTTTCCTGCAGGCTCCCTCTACTACATTTACATCACTGCCTCTGTAACAGAGGATGAGCTTTCAAGGGAAGAGTAGGAAAGTGCTGTGTCACAAGAGATCCTGCCTTCCCCAAACCCTCAGCCAGAAGCACCACGACTGGGCAAACCCCTCTGAGCAATCAGCCTGGATGCTGCTCCGGTTGGCACGCAGCAGCCCTGTATTACCACTCGCTGAAGCGGTAGTAAGGATTTCAGTTTCTGTTTCCCCTCAGCAGAAAGCTCTTCACCAGAGCCAAACCCAGACAGAGCCAAGGCAGCCTCTGACAGCACACAAAGCTCTCCACTGAAAACCCAGCCGAGCACATCGGCCACCTTCTGTTGTTTTCAGACAAAACTCTGAAGGGAGCAGGAGACCTGTCTAAAATACAACACTTTGTAAATCAGGAGGGTTTATCTGCACTAGGAATTGGGTCGACTACAATGGTTTAAAGCCATTTCTTCATTCCAGTTGCATCCAGCCACCAACTCTGAATTATCACATTAAGGAAGGGAGCTCCTTTCACAGAAGTAGATGATGTAGAAGTAGATTCATCAAGAGCAAAGATTGCCAGGCATGTGTTGGGTTGGTAGCAAGGACCAGGAACTGTAATCTTGAAACAGATAAGTATTTGCTTCTACAAATTTAAACGAAAACCGAACATAAACATGGTCTCAGAGTTATAATCCTCGATCATGCACCATTCCCAGAAATGTGATGATGTTTTGCTTTAATGGCAGCCATAAACCAAACAAACTCGCAAGATTCCGTGATCAGCCCACGCAGACTCTTTTTCAACGATATTTTACTCTTCCGTGATTGAACCTTTCCCTCTCAGTCTTGATCCTTGTGATTTGCTCTTGTTTCTGCTTAATCTCAGAAACGGTCTCCCAAACACAAGATAAAAATTCAGCTTCCAAATAAGCAGAAACAAAATCCTCCTGCTGGAATACACACTCCCAAATCACTTATTTAGAAGTACATGGCCACAAAAACCCCCAAACGGTGACTGAATTACTTTTGTCTTTACTTAGTTGTTAGACAGGAAAGAATCATAAAATCATAGAACATTAGGGATTGGAAGGGACTTTTAAAGATCATCCAGTCCAATCCTCCAGCTACAGCAGGATCACCTAGACCAAGTTGCTCAGGAACATGTCCAGACAAGGTTTTAAACATCTCCAGAGAAGGAGACTCCACAACCCCCCTGTTCCAGTGCTCCAGCACCCTCACCATGAAGAAGTTCCTTCTCTTATTCATGTGGAATATCCTATGTTCCAGCTCATACCCACTGCTCCTTGTCCTATCATTAGAAGACACTGAGTAGAGTCTGACTGACACCCACTCTTTCCATATTTATCAACATTAATGGGGTCACCCCTCAAGTCTCCTTTTTTCCAAGCTCAAGAGACCCAGCTCCTTCAGCCTCTCCTCATCAGGGAGATGTTCCCCTCCCTTCACTTTCTTTGTGGCTCTGTGCTGGACTCTCTCCAGCAGCTGAGTGTCCTTCTAGAGCTGAAGGGTCCAGAACTGGACACAATACTCTATATGTGGTCTCACCAGGGCAGAGTGGAGGGGGAGGAGAACCTCTTTCCATCTGCTAACCACCCTGCTTCTGATCCACTCCGGGATGCCATTGGCCTTCTTGGCAACAAGGGCACACTGCTGCCTCATGGTCATCCTGCTGTCTACAAGGACCCCCAGGACCCCCTTTCTCCTACACTGCTCTCCAACAGGTCAGTCTCCAAACTATACTGGTACCTGGGGCTGTTCTTGCCCAGATGCAAGACTCTAAAAGGCGAGAGGTTTCTAAGTGCTTCACTGAAATTTTAGCACTTTGGCTGAAAACAAGCTCTGGTTTTGTGTGCAGAGCGAACACACTGCTTCTACATGGAGACATCATTGTGAAAATTATTTACAGTTTCTGTTTTATCTAGACTCTAGTAACTACAATGCTGAGTCATAAATCAAATTATGTGCTCTGACCTTTAAGGAGCAATTGAGATCATAATAAACACATCTCATGTTTTCAATGGAGTCCAAGCAGAGAGAAGTGTCTCTGGAGATGCAGTCGCTTAAAGCACGCAAAAAAAATCAGTTAGCATGCAAAGGACCTAAGACATGTCCAGAACCAGAGGGAAGAGTTTCAAGCTCCAACAGGATAGGTTTAGATTGGACATTAGGAAAAAATTCTTCACTGAAAGAGTGGTCAGGCACTGGAATGGGCTGCCAAGGGTGGTGCTTGAGTCACCATCCCTGGATGAGTTTAAAACACTTTTAGATGTGGTATTGGGGGATCTGATTTAGACGTGAAGTTGTAGAGTAGGGTTGAAGGTTGGACTCTATGATCCCAAGGGTCTTTTCCAACCTGAATGATTCTGTGATTCAAATCCNACCTAACATCCTAAAAAGCCCCTCCCCAGCCTCTTTGTAGCCCCCTTCAGCTACTGGAAGGCCACAATAAGGTCACCTCAGAGCCTCCTCTTCTCCAGACTGAACAGCCCCAATTCCCTCAGTCTGTCCTCATAGCAGAGGTGCTCCAGCCCTCTGATCATCCTCATGGCCCTCCTCTGCACCCGCTCCAGCATCTCCACATCCCTCTTGTAATAAAGGCTCCAGAACTTGTTGAGTAGGATTGATGGTTGGGCTCCAGGATCCAAATGGTCTTTTCCAACCTGAATGATTCTATGATTCTATGATGTGAAGAAGAGAACAGACTTAACCTACTTCACCCTTGCTGTGTTTCTCCCATCTTACATATGCTCCAAACGAGGAAAGAGCTGACACTGAACACTAACCATGCACGTGGAGAACCACCAAAACCAGGCAAAACAACCTGAGAGCAAAGCAGACCCGACAACGCGGGAGTTATGTGCAGCCATGCAAGACCTGGCGTTTTACTTCTGTTTGGGAAACCAGAGAGATTTCTTAGCCAGAAACAATTGTTCTAGTGATGTAGATCCCTTCAAGGTATCCTTGAACACAAAAACATATGAGAAAAGTTAGGCTATGCCTTGCTTCACTCTGTTACAAATGGAAACTTTCCCCCATCGTGCATCATACTGCTGGTTTTCGCCTCTCCTCAACCCAAAAAAACCTAACCTCATTCACCAGAGGTCCCTCTTAATCCACTGCAGACCACCCAAGATCAGAGCCCACAAAAAAGTGCTGTGTCTACACTGAGGCTCACCAGACTTGTACCAGGCCCTGTGTTTACACCTCCCTTTAATGCTTGCATCTCTCAACATGAAATTCAACTTCTATGCCTGGACTAGTTCATTTACCAGTGCTGCATTTCACCACACAGACATGGTTCTATCAGTACAAGTATCAATATCCTATTGCAATTTAGTCCTAAATAAGTCTTAAATGATTTATTAATAGATTAATTAATAATTGTATTAAGTAATTATTATTATTTAAATTATTAAATTTATTTGTAAATAACTACAGGCTACAGTCCTCGTAAGTCGGCTACGGTATTAAACAATGACCTTTAGAGCAAGGACTTCTTCCTGGCTTGGTTGCTGTTAAGCCACGGTAAGAGGTTAATGCTCCACCTAGGTGTCACCCACTCATGACAGGTTATACTCAACTTTCACAGAATCTCAGAACATTAGGGACTGGAGGGGACCTCAAAAGATCATCTAGTCCAATCGCCCTGCCAGAGCAGCATCACCTACATCAAGTCCAACAGGAATGTGCCCCCTGGGCAGCCCCTTCCAGTGCTCTGTCACCCTCATCGTGAAGAAGTTCCTTCTCATATTGATGTGGAACCTCCTCTGTTCCAGCTGACACTTACTGCCCCTTGTCTTATCATTGGATGCCACTGAGCAGAGCCTGGCTCCATCCTGACACCAGCCCTTTCCATATTTATAAACATTAATGAGGCCACCTCTCAGTCTCCTTTTTTCCAAGCTAAAGAGTCAAAAGTACGTGAAGTCAGAAAAGAAACAACCTTTTACTGGAAACCCTTAATGCATCCAGAAAAAACTTCTTAGTGTAGACAAAAGCAGAAGATGATTCAGCTAAGAGGATCTAAGGGCTGGTTAAGCCTAATAAAGGGGAGGGAGTGTCCAGAACTGCACCACACTTGAGTGTCAGCTGGTTCAGTTCTCCAACCCAAGAAAACACTGGTGCAGAGCTGGTGAATGGAAACTGATCCCAGAAGGGTGTGATGTGTGCTGGAGGCAGTGCAGGAAACATGGCAAGAGCACAGGCTGCACCTCTGAGCAGCAGCCAGGGCTCTTTGCTCAGGAGTGGAGTCAAACAGCACCGTAAAACAATTCCGTCTCGGTGGCAAAAAAAACCACCTCAGGATGAACATCAGTGTCACTCCTTTCAAGTGCTTCTTATTGCCTTTTCCACAGCTAGGCATTCAGGTGATGCTAAGATTCCCAAACAGGAACAACAAGGAACAACCACTTCAAGCCTGAAGAGCAATAACAGGAACAAAACAATAAACATCACACATTGCCACAGCTCTCTGCTTTACCAAACACAAACCATGTTATTACTGTTATGTAATCGAGCTATGAAGCACTTTCACTCTTGCTCGTGAATAAGAGATGCCAGTCGTGGGTCTCTGCAGCTTGAAAAGCCTCTCAGTGGCCTTAGGAAGTCACCAGGAAATCTCACAGCGGGGTCACGTGTTGAACTGTGTGCTGGCGCTGGCACAGCGTGTCAATGAACTCGCTCACCCCTCTGGGTTTTCCCCTTTCTTTTCCCTGATGGTAACGAGGATATCGAGCTCACAGGGAGTAGCAGGCAGAAGTCTGCTCGGTACTTTCACAGTGGGAAAGAAGCCAGATACAGACACAATGACTGGATTCATCTTTTTCAGGCAAACACAGCAGGACGACATACGTCCTCCTCCGGGAACAGCGCTTTCCAGCAGCACTTTAACAGGAAAACCCAGCTCAAAGCCAGTGGTGGGCTATCCCCTCATTCACTTTCCACGCCTGGCTACTGAAGTTATTCTCCCACAGGAAAAACTTTTCCTGTCAGAAAAGCCTCAAAAATTGCTTCAGAGCTATTTGTTTTGGTTTGTTACGATGACTTCACGTGGTGAGATTCTGAACATTACATGTGGTCTTAAATATTTGGCTTTTACGTTGAAGATTTTGGTAAGAACATGGTTAACAGCATGTCCTGGGAAAATACTAAAGCAAATGAATGTGGAATTAGCAAGTAAAACTTAGGTTTACATGTGAAAGTGTCTCCAAGTTCACAGCAGATTCATTTTCTGCAGTAAAATGCTGCATTACATTCACAGAACCACAGAACATTAGGGATTGGAAGGGACCTTGAAAGATCATGCAGTCCAATCCCCGTGCCACAGCAGGATCACCTAGATCAAGTCACACAGGAACATACCAGGTGGGGTTTAAAAGTCTTCACAGGAGACTCCACAACCTCCCTGGGCAGCCTGTTCCAGTGCTCTGTCACCCTCACACCAGGAAGAAGTTCCTTCTCATACTGATGTAGAACCTCCCATGTTCCAGCTTGCATCTACTGCCCCTTGTCCTATCACTAGATGACACTGAGCAGAGCCTGGCTCCATCCTCCTGACACCCACCCTTCACATATTTATAAACATTAATGAGGTCACTCATCTGACACAGACCATACAAGCTAAATTACAATTTCCTTTACGTTCCTCCTACCCTTTCCTTAATTACTCTCTCTGGCTGCTTACAACACAAATTACTTAGTCTCAGCTGAAGTTGTCCTCTTTCTTCACCACTCCAAGTGAGTTTCTCTGGCTCGTTGGCAGTAACTAAATGTCCTATATTCTCACATTCCAGATGAACAAATGCATCCCAAGGATGAATCTGCACATGCCTCAAGACAGAAGCACAACATTTAGAGCTCATAAAGAAGCAGCCAGAAGCATCTTTGAATCTCTCTCCATGTACCGCTGCTCTTGGGAGCTACAGCAGTCTCTGACACAGAATCACAGAACATCAGGGATTGGAAGGGACCCCGAAAGTTCATTTAGTCCAATTCCCCCTGCCACAGCAGGATCATCTAGATCCAGTTGCACAGGAACATATCCAGGTGGGTTTTAAAAGTCTCCAGAGAAGGAGACTCCACAACCTCTCTGGGCAGCCCGTTCCAGTGCCCAGTCACCCTCACTGGGAAGAAGTTCCTTCTCATATTGATGTGGATCCAAACTAAGAAAAGGAGTCATAGAATCATAGAATCAGTCCCTGCCTTTCAGACTTTCTATCAAACTCAGTGTTTCACTAGCATTAGTTTTATTTACTAGTAACCCAGTGAAACCCTGAAGCAGCATAATTGTCATTTTATGCCCAGCCCAGGCTCACAACAGATAAGTTGTGGGAGGCTTTACAGGGGAGCCTGTGGTATAAGCTGAATCAAAGAAGGAACACAAAGCGTATCTCGAATACAAACTCTGTTTTGCCTCATCTCCTAGTGTTTTCTTTGTGTTCCACGGCGTTGATGTGCGTGTGTCAGGTCATAAGCCAGCAGTGGGATGAGATTTTGACCCTGTGACTGGAACACGTCCAGCTGCACGACATGATGTACTATGACACAGCGGCAGCAAACAGGGTCATGGCATAGAGTCATCCTCTGTCCCTGGGCAAACTGTGAACCCAGGAGGGCTTTGGCAGAGCTCGGGTTCCGTGCACTGCATTTGCCTAAAGAGAAAACTCTGCCCCTGTGCTGCCATGGTTAGGTATCTCTGTTACCTGGCATCCCCTTTACTGACCCCATCACATACATTTGCTAGACCATGGGACTGTCAATTTGCAATGCTATACTGTTAAGAAGTTTCAGGTTATCACACCAAAATCTTTGTTCCAAGCCACTAACTGCACCTTACCAGTTTGGAGAGGTTACAGGCAACATGTACTGATTCAGACAGCAGTATTTCCATGCAGGTTAAAACAAAACAAGTGTGTTTAAGACAAAAGTGACCTTCTTCCTCACATAAACTATTAGTCCTTGGTTAGGAAAGAATAAACTTGCGTTTTATTACTCTTCCCCAACACAGAGAGAAGAAAGAGACTGAAAGAGCAGGGGCTCTTTAGTCTGAAGAAGAGGAGGCTGAGAGGAGACCTCATCACTCTCTATAACTACCTGAAAGGACACTGTGGAGAGGTTGGTGCTGGTTTCTTCTCACAAGCCATTAGTGATAGAACAAGAGACAATGGGTTCCAGTTACAACAGGGGAGGTTTAGACTTGATATTAGGAAAAGCTTTTTCACAGCAAGGGTGGTCAGGCACTGGAATGGGCTTCCCAGGGAGGTGGCTGAGTCGCCATCCCTGGATGTGTGTAAAGATCGGTTGGATGAGGTGTTGAGGGATGTGGTTTAGGGGTGAACTTGTAAGGTGGGGTAGATGGTTGGACTCAATGATCCCAGGGGTCTTTTCCAACCAGAGTGATTCTGTGAAAGAGAACAGGGAGAGGGTTAATGAGGATAATCCTCACTGATGTTTATATTCAAAAGGGAAATAAAAACACAAGAAGCGATACTACATGACTAAGATAGGAAGTAACTTGCTACACAGCAGAATTACTGGATCACATCCCAGCCTAAGAGCCACGGATACAAACACAGTGTGTTTCAAATGAGGTTACGAGTGTTTCACTGCTGGGGAAATGGGGGAAGCTAAGCAGGAAGGAAAACTAGAAATTTTGTTTGTTTTGAAGGTCTCTGCCTTTTTACCAGGCTGAGGGAAGGCTGTCAGAGCAGGAGAGCTGTACATCCTCATTAACTGACTCTGTGAATACCCCTCCTCACAGATAAACAGATTCTGATCGTGTTTGTTTTGAAATGAGGCAAAAGCTAAACTGCTGCTCACACTGCCCTGGTTCGAAGTTGCTTCTGTAAAAACAAATGTGACACAATGAAAAACTGCTAAAAGATTCACTGAGCTACGGAATGTCCTTCCTGCTCACCCTGGCTCACTTTTCACTTCCAACCGTAGAAGGAATGTCACGCATTTCTAAAGTATGTCTGGGAGCGAAGCCTCAAGTGTCACGAATGAAAACACTCCAGTTCTTCACCAAACCCATAAAAATGCTACGTGACTGGTGCTCAGGCGCATGCTCGGATGTCTCTATACACAGGCAATGTCCACCGCGTGAAGGAAGAACTTTAATTACTGTATTTGACATCTCTCCTGAGAGCTGCACCCCTCCTCGCTGAAGGGAACAAAGTCCCTGGCGCACTAGGAGTTGCCAAGACTTTCTGTTTCTCTGTCCTCAACACGATGCAGACTCTCCATGGAAAGAGGAAAACAGGAAGAGGAAAAATTCATATAGCAACCATCCATTCCACATGGTGCACAGTTTGTCAGCCCAGTTTTTATCACCTACACTTACTGCTACCCTGTCTCCAGGTGACTAGAAGGTTCCACATAAATATCAGAAGGAACTTCTTCACAGTGAGGGTGATGGAGCATTGCAACAGGCTGTCTAGCAGGGGTTGTGGAGTCTCCCTCTCTGGAGACGTTTAAAACCCACCTGGACATGTTCCTGTGCGACTTGATCCAGGTGATCCTGCTGTGGCAGGGGGACTGGACTGGATGATCTTTCAAGGTCCCTTCCAATCTCTAATATTCTGTGGTTCTGTAACTACACACGCTGACACACACATTACATACACTGACATATGTGTTACACGTAATGACACATGTACTGTTTTTCACCTGAAAAAGGTAAATGTTTGTAAGAACCTGACACTTACAAGTTGTTCATTTGCAGCTTCTGTTGAGAAGAGACAGCTGTAACTGTGCCCAAAGATGCCCAGATCTGACTGGGTATGATTGACATGTTCACAGAACATTAGGGATTGGAAGGGACCTCGAAAGATCACCTAGACCAAGTAGCATAGGAACATGTCCAGGCAGGTTTCAAATGTCACCAGAGAAGGAGAGTCCACAACCTCCCCAAGCAGCTCCTTCCAGTGCTCTGTCACCCTCATCATGAAGAAGTTCCTTCTTACATTGATGTGGAACCCCCTATGTTCCAGCTGACACTTACTGCCCCTTGTCCTAGCATTAGACGACACTGAGCAGAGCCTGGCTCCATCCTCCTGACACCAGCCCTTTCCATATTTATAAAGATTAAAGTGGTCACCCCTCAGTCTCCATTCCTCCAGGCTAAAGAAACCCAGCTCCCTCAGCCTTTCCTTGTAAGGGAGATGTTCTACTCTTCATAATCTTCATGGCTCTGCGCTGGACTCTCTCCAGCAGCTCTGTGTCCTTCTGGAACTGAAGGGCCCAGAACTGAACACAATATTCCAGATGTGTTCTCACCAGGGCAGAGTAGAGAGGGTGGAGAACCTCTCTTGATCTGCTAACCACCTCCCTTCTGATCCACCCCAAGATGCCATTGGCCACCTTGGCTACAACAGCACATTGCTGGCTAATAGTGTTGCTCTGACCTGCTTATACTTCCCAGCCCTAACCTGGCCCTGTAGAGGAACAAGGTAAAAGTCGACACGAAATGCTGGAAGGAAACCTGAGCAACTGGGCTGGATGCTGATGAGATATCAGTGATACCGCTGTTCTACCCCTTCACCACAATGAAGTCTGAAAGTACCAGTAATTCTGTGTTTACATGAACAGGGCAAAGGACCTTCACCTTACATGCTTCAGCTAACACATTCTGGATGTCCAAGTTACAGTAAACTCTGGACTTGTTCCTGTATAAAAAGTTAGAGTGTTCAATACTGGTTTCCCCCACTTAACATTCCCAAGCATCTGTTTGCTCTACCATCAAGCACACAGCATGGCACAACTAGGCAGAGATTTCCAGGGCAGTCAGGGGAATGGGAAGTTACCCCTTGTCAAGATAATACATCCAGCTGTGAGGAACAACGACGTTAGTGCTACAGCACAGTTTCTGGGATGGAGGAAGAGAAGGGATGCAGCAGGACAAGGTCAGATGGAACAATTACATGGTCAGCATCACCAGACCGAGCAACACCCAGGTATTTAAAAGCTGAACATCCACTTTCTTCTTCACGTTGAAACAGCAGATGATTGTCTGGGTTTTGTCTGTTTACAGCTCTGCATCTGTGTGTATGTATGACAATAGGAATTCTCACAGCAAGCCAAACTGAGAAAGATGGATTGGTCTGATGTCTGGTTGGCCGTGGGTGTGTCCACACCAGTTCAGATCCATAGTGTGCTTCTGAGGCAAATCTCTCAATCTTCTGCCATCTCAGCTCACAGAATGGATTCTTTCTGAATGATCAAACTGAACCCAAAGCTGGGCTTCAACTGCTAAAAGGCATTTAGTCCACTATGCCCACTGCCCATGTGGAGTAAATTCACAGAATCACAGAACATGAGGGATTGGAAGGGACTTTGAAAGGTCATCTAGTCCAATCCCCCCACCACAGCAGGATCCCCTAGATCAAGGGTTTTTTTGCTCTTTTTGGGTACCCACCACAACCACAAAGAAATAGGTTATCACGGTGACCCTAAGTGAAGATACGAAAAGGGTGCAGGAAACGCCCTGAGATCAGAAGTAAAGATCCTTTAGGGCACTGACACAGTCACTAAAAGCAGCCCAAGAGAACTGGAGCGCAGGCATGAATTGCTGAGATTTCACACCACTACCACGACTGCAGCTCGACCAGCAGCAAAACACAGCGGCTAGTGGAGAGATCACAAAGCTATGCGACAACACGTAGAATGAGGAGACTGAGATATCTGAGAAGGCACCAGCTCACACTGCTGCAAGCAGAAAGGTCTTTGCAGGGCACGTCTGTGTTACAGACAGGAGGCAGACTGTGAAGTGTGGTGCTACTAGAAAGGGCTCCTGGATTCTACTAGGGCAGATTCAGTTACAACAAGCTGCCCGTAAAATGAGTAGATGATCTTAACTACAGCGATACATGTCGTACCAACGTGTTTCCTGGAAAGCTGGGCAGCCTTCACGCATCAGTATTTATGACTTTTTTGTGGTTGAGTTTGGGTACAGCATCTTCACTAAAAAAGGTACATTCTGTGCCTCATCCAAACTGGAATCGGGTCAAGCAGCAGCGGACTGCAGAAGGGGTTACGTGGAGTCAGGCAATCCAGTTGAGGCATGTCCACCCAGGTCAGATGACACTTCTATCTAAGGGGGGCACAGTTAGTTCATGGCTCGTGTCCTGAATTTACTGACAGGTGGCTAGAAATAATGTGAGGCCTATATTTTAGCTGGTGCAGTGGTGGGTGCCAGGACACAACCAGAGAAAGGATGCTTATGCAACTCTTAAAGAAATTATGCACCTGCTGCAAAATCTTTGAGGGAACTGGCAGATGTGAGCAGGAGAACAGCTTTCTCTTGAAGGTGGGCAGCTGGCAAGGTTGGAGTCATTAGGAAAAGTGGATTTTATTGGGAAATTTTGTGATGTAAGTGCAGCTTACAGTTACTTCTGTCCACAAAAATCAGGAGCAGCTCACATGCAGAGCCTGTATTTCCATTCAAATGACTAACTCGGTGACTTTTCCACAGTGGTGAACTAATAAATGAGCTCACTGTGCATCACAGAAACAGCCTTGTCCTGTGTTCCTGCGCTTCCTGCACACAAGTACCATTTCCCTCTTTGTTGTTGTCGGATGAGAACCTGCTGGACATGTCACAGCACACGGTGCCAGGGCAAAAACTGAGGAGAGCAGTTAAATATGATCCACCTACAAGCAGGAAATGAACTTCCTCAGGGAAGCTGTGGATCAGCTATTCCCAAGCCAGAGTGTAAGCATGGCTATAAGGTGTGGGTTTGGGGGGGATTTTTTTGTGTGCAAAACGTGCTGGTTTATGCTCCAAGTCCAAAAATTCCTTGCACTGGGGCCAGAAGTAGTCAGTGGGTCGTTCGTTGTTGCACTACTGAGATGTGAAAAAGGGCTCCTAGCAGATCTATACGCAGAGGTGCAGAGCTGTGAATGAAGGGTCGTTGTGGAGTCTCCTTCTCTGGAGACATTTAAAACCTGCCTGGATATGTTCCTGTGTGACTGGATTTAGGTGATCCTGCTGCAGCAGGGGGGATTGGACTGGATGATCTTTCGAGGTCCCCCTCCAATCTCTAATGTGAACAGGCACGCCCCCAAGAATACTCAAAAAGGATGTGCTGGATGTAAAACCAAAAAGATAAATGGAACTTTGTCCCTCCAATCTAATCTCCCAAATTATACTTTGAGAGGGGGCACAGCCCTAAATGACTCCTGCCTACCCGGCAGCTTCTGGCTAACATTGGCAGAGGACAGTACAGGGCAGTTTCTGTTCCCGAAGGAAGGAGGAAAACGCACAGCCAACTACTTGTGAAGTGACAGCTAAAACCAAGGGAGGATGAAACCCAAGCACCAAGTTTTTACAAGGATCTTGCAACAGCAGCAATCAAATACCTGGCTTCGATTCAGCTTCAACAATTGGAGCTGCGGTCCCACCTCAGCAGAAGTGTGAAGCACAGGCAAGTAGGTGCCAACTGAGTTTCTGTCTCATATACTCGAGTATCTCCTGCCCTGAAGGGCTTTTTGAACTGCAGCAGTGGCAAAAGCCTTCCTGAGCGAACTCCTCAAGACTCCTTTACAACAACCCATTTACAGGGGCAACAGAGAAATGTCTGTGTTCTAGCAAAACAACCTGTTTTCCAAGTTCTAAAAATAGAAAAGTAAAAAAGAAATATTAAAAGTGTCTGTCGGGTTGAAACCGCTCGCAAGCATTTCATCCTAAGCAACACAGCCTCCCCCCTTGCTAAAAATAAAACAGTACATTACAGCAACATTTTTTGCTGGCTTCAGCCAAGGGCTTGAAAACCTCCCCTCAGCCCAGACAGCCCTAAGCTGTGAGTCAGCACTTCTCAGCATTTCTGGAAATTCCTCAGCAACACATCCACCCTGGAGCAGGAAGCTGCTCCTCCACCTCAGGCGGTAGCAGGAAACAGGCTGGTGGCCAGGGGCCTCACCTGTGCTGGGACAGGGGTCCAGGAGCTAAACCCAAACCACCAAACACTTCCCATCCCACTGGCTTCCCGCAGCCCCCCTGCCTAGAACACACTGTCCAGGGAACAGGCTCGCCTCAGCTAACTCCTCTGTCAGCAGACAAACTGAACTTCATGCGATGCCAAATATAAGATCAGTTTAAAAAACCCCAGAATCATGTTGGATGAGGATGCTCATGTCTCTGTGGTGCAATCTCAATCATAGAATCATTAGGGATTGGAAGGGACCTGAAAGATCATCTAGTCCAATCCCCCGACACTGCAGAATCACCTAGACCAAGTCACACAGGAACCCACATCCAGGTGGGTCTTAAACATCTCCAGTGAAGGAGACTCCACAACCTCCCCTGAGGCACCTTTCCTCCATCAGCCCCCTTCCTTCTCCTGCCTGAGGAAGTCTGAATTGTTAAAAAACATAGAGACACATACACGCACCCCAGGTGAATAGGGGGTTCTCCTGTGGGGTACAGACAAAATGCCTGCTTTAACCTCAACAGCGAAGAAGCCACGGATGGGTTTAGGGCATTGCCATGACTGAAGGGAGGCAAGACTTCTTGTGGAAGGAGAGAGGCTTCCTCTCTCCTTCCAGCAGTCCTGACTTTACACAGAAAACCCTACACCCCCACACAAGGAAACCTCTCAATGGCAGAAGGATGCATGTCTGCCTGGGAGACCCCCCCCACCAAACCTGCCTGCGTTCCTGCAGGCTGTGGTGGTGTCAAGTATCTCCTCTCCACTGAGGCACAAACCAGAAGAACCTCACAGAAGCTCCGGGTGCTCCCTACATCCTAACATGTCCAAGGTGGAAACACTGCTTTTGAAACGGTGATGTGACATCTGGGGTCTGTCACAGAATCACAGAACATCAGGGATTGGAAAGGACCTTGAAAGATCATCTAGTCCAACCCCCCTAGATCAAGTCACACAGGAACATATGGCCTCGGGTGCGATGCCGAAGCTTCACAAGAAGTGCCTGTGGAGAACCAAGACCCTACATTACCCTCCTCAGACCCAGCAGCTACCCTCATTCTGCTTTAAACACAACACTTTGACAGCGACATTAAAGAGAGAGTTAAGGGAATAGGAAGTCCTCTGTGAACCAGGGTAATTGCATGTTCTGACCTCTCCATCCTACATCACATGCACTGTCAAACAACCGCAAATCAAGAGGGAAACTGACTAGAAGGACATTAATTTTCAGCATAAAACATATGTTAACAGGAATAGAAGAACAAGACCAAGCTGCTTGTTGTCTTGCTCATTTCTTGCCTTCATACATGTGGATACTCTCCCAGAAAAATCTCATCTGTGGGTTTTCTTTGCAAATTAACCTTTGTATAAAGGAAGCTGCCTAAAGCTGGATGTAAAAAAAATAAGAAGTATGTTTTTCTCCTCTGTTTTTAAATACAGAGCAATGAGATTAAAGTGAGGCAGATAGCCAAATGCCTCAGCCATCACAGTCATTAATAAACGCATTTAACATTCGTGCAGCTTTCGAATGCAGAACATCTGGTTCCAATTCCCAATCTGGCTCTTAATAAAAGTGCCTCCCCCACAATACTTTTTATTATAAAGTGTTCTTTTCCTCCTCGCGCTCTCTCGCCCCCCACTTCTTTTTTTTTTTCCTTAGTTTTTAGGTTTTTTTCTTTTTGGAAGCGGCTGTTCCTTCCTTCTTGCTGGAAGCCACCTGACCACTGCCAGGAAGAGGAATGCAAAACATTCCCAGGAGCAGCTCCTGACGTCAGGGCAGCAGCATTCCTCCTCCTTCTCCTCCTCCTGCTGCTGGACATCCAGCCTTGGCCCAGCTGCCGCCTGCCCTGAGTCACCCCCAAGCTCGTCGCCATTAAAGTTAGAGGCGGCAACGACAGCCACCGAGTTCTCAGCTCTGCAAAAGCAGCGTTTATTTAAGAGATTGCCTATCGTGCCTGGTGTGTGCTCACTTTCCCCACAAACACAGAGCTTAAATAAACCCAGGAGGGGGTGGTGGTGCCCCAGCCTAGTGCCGTTACATGGGCTCGAGCCACTCCAGATCCATCCCCACGGACCCCTCTGACGAGCCCTGAAACAGGACCTGCAGCTTTGACTAAACTTCAGCTCCCTGGACGGTTCAAATCAGCGTAGACACTGAGTTTTAGCATCCACTCCTTTCTTCCTGCAGAGGCAAGCTGCAGCTGGGTGCCATGGACAACGGTGCTGTGCTGCTGGGGGGTGGTTTGGTGTCCCCTTTTCAAGGCATTCCCAAGGGACTGTGGTGTGATAACGGTACCTACGCAGGCAGCCTGCACCAAGCACAGCTCTGGAATACAGGGTTTTTACAATAACGACCTCACAACCTGAGACAGATAGGGAGGGATTTCAGCTCTGCACAGACCACAGAACATTACAGCATCAGACAACACTAGGCATTGGAAGAGACCTTGAATGATCATCTAGTCCAATCCCCCTGCCTCAGCAGCACCACCTAGACCAAGTCTCACAGGAACATGTCCAGGCAGGTTTTAAACGTCTCAAAATATGGAGACTCCACAACCTCCCCGGGCTCCATCACCCTCACTGTGAAGAAGTTCCTTCTCATATTGATGTGGAACCTCCTATGTTCCAGTTGACACCCGTTGCCCCATGTCCTATCATTAGATGACACTGAGAGGAGCTTTGCTGATGTCTGACTGATCAGAACACTTTACCAATCAGTAGCTTTGTTTTATCATTCTCTGTTAGCTAAAGCTATACAAGAGAGATTGTTGGTTGAGTTGCAGCCATTGAGTTCACTCCTTTAAATATGTTTACTCCAGTTAGTCTGATATTTTTGGGACACAATTTTTTACAATTGTATAAAATGTCAAGCCTGGGGGGTGAGGGTGGGGAAATAAATCTCCACGTATTTTAATAAACAACCATATCAAAGACAGAGAAGACTAAAAAGAATCTGTAGTGTCTCTTTAGTGGGTCTCCAATTGTATGACAAAAAGCTTAAAAATACCCAATTTCATTACTCCAAACCCAACAAAACCATAATGTGTGGATTATGAATCATTGTTTTCCAGGGAATAAAAAGAAGCCAAAACTCACCCTGAATAGCTAAGGAGTATGACTGATGGTAGTAAAGTGTTCCCATACATAACTTTCCTCTCAAATATTGACATAATAAATATACATTTCTCAATGCTGACTGACCACAATGAAAAAAATAAAGATGTGGAAGCACTAAGCAAGGCAGTTCCATGGTTTTCAATATTAATCGTAATTAATTAGCTATGTGCTGTTAGGGTTTTTCTGGCTGTTGAGCCCATATGGCTCCACAACCTGCAGGTTGTCTGGCAGTCACAGAATCACAGAACATTAGGGATTGTGCAATCCCTAATCCCCCTGCCACAGCAGGACCACCTAGACCAAGACACACAGGAACACATCCAGGCAGGTTTCAGACGTCTCCAGAGAAGGAGACTCCACAACCCCCCTGGGCAGCCCCTTCCAGAAAGAGCTTCTCACTCTTTCTATTTAAGAAATGACCAGCCTCATGCTGTCTACATAGTTTTTAAGGAAACCTGTTCTTTGCAGAACTGCACGGACAGTAAACACATCATTTTGCTGGTGAGAAGCCTGCAAGGAAGGGTTGGTTACACCAGCTGGCCGCAGCTGACCAGCTAGAAAAACCCAAAACCACCTTTTTTTGCCCTCTTCTCCAGAGGTCACTAGTCTAAATGATACATCATGTAAACAAACTGGTGTTCCTGGAGAAGACAACCACAAGGAGACTCATTAGTTTTATTTTATAAAACCTGATGGTGACCTGGAAATGCAGCAGCAGTCAGCTCTCCGCAGCTGCTGCAGCCAGTGGCTTCTGGTAAAACCTCAGTTGATCTGCGGTTTTATATGTCTACGTATCTAAATTTACCTGAAATTCATTTATGTCAGCAGCCAGCTGATGATATACAGGACTGTTAAAAATAACAGCTTTTGGTTTTTGTTTTGCACCAAGGTGAAAGCAAAGTTCTATCACTGAAAAGCATAAGTAGAAGGGAATATAAGAAAATGATTGTATTACCTAAATAAAATAAAAGTAGTGGTCAATTTTCTAATTTAAAAGGCATAGAAAGTCAAATATGCCCTCAGTACCTTGTAAAACAAAACAGCAGCTAAGGCTGCCTGCAACCACTGAATCACACAATCACAGAACTGGAAGGGGAGTTGTGGAGTCTCCTTCACTGGAGACATTTAAAACCCACCTGGATATGTTCCTGTGTGACTTGGTCTAGGTGATCCTGCTGCATCAGGGGGACTGGACTAGATGATCTTTCAAGGTCCCTTCCAATCCCTAATGACTCTATGATAACTTTGTTTTGGGCAAAAGGACTTCAGAAGAAGGGTTTTTGCAATGTAAAAGCAGCCATCTGTCCCTAACTCCAGGGAGTTATTCTGATGTTTGGTTTATTGATATAATTATGTTGTTACTAAGCTGTTTACTGTTTAAGGCTCCTAATAGCTATGAGGACTTGCTAACAATACACTGAAATCACAGGGAACGCTCTTCTTTCCCTTTGGTCTGGAAAGAGAAAACAACAATCCTAAATACGTTTATTTCCAGGTTTTATATTTGCACATAGCATTTACTTCCTTTAATGTGAAAATTTTATGATCACAAGGCTTTTGCTTCGATTTGTTCAGCTTTACTGCTCGGACAGCCACATTATTACTATTATCAAAACAGTGTAAGACCCCATCACTTAATATTTAAAGAAGTAGAAGTCCCAAGATGAAGTCCTTTTTCATATTCACTTTAGTCTTTTAAAGCAGTGACAAGAGTGATACTGCAATTACTGCAAAGATAAATGAGTACAAAAACTACAGCGGCAACAACCCACTGCATCTTAAGTTGTTTCCTTTTTGCAGATCATTGGTCTCTCAGTTTCAAACCTGAAAAGTCTCCCATACAGAAACAGATTCCTCAGCAAAAAAACCCAAAAGCTTTCACTGGCTTCTCATTTGGAGAGACAGAATATAGCAGGTTCACAGAATTACAGAACACTAGGGACTGGAAGGGACCTGGAAAGATCATCTAGTCCAATTCCCCCTACCAGTGCAGGATCACCTAGACCAAGACACACAGGAACATGTCCAGGTGGGTTTTAAATGTCTCCAGAGTAGATCTCACAACCCCCTGGGCAGCCCCTTCCAGTGCTCTGTCACCCTCACTGGGAAGAAGTTCCTTCTTACATTCATGTGGAACCTCCTATGTTCCAGCTCAAACTCACTGCCCCTTATCCTATCATTAGATGACACTGAGCCCCATCAGGAAAGGGTTATGAATGCACAACTCTAAAGACTGATTACTTAAGCTTCTAGAAATTGTGGAGCATTAGGCACCTAACTCTGCTTTCCTTATAAAAAGAAGTACCTAGATAAGAATCCCAGCAAAAATTGCTATTGGTGCTGCAAATAAAGTGAAGCAAGAGGGCGGGGGATTACCAGGTAAGGCCAACCTATTTACACTCTGCTTACCACAAAATACATTAAGAATTTGGGGGTTTTGCCCCATTTGACCTCCTAAATGGATTAAATCCATTACCTTTATATGTTGTCAGAGAGGCTTGGTAAGGAACACCGAGTGAGAGGTGAAGCCAGTAATTAAATATGTTGAAAGCTTCCATGATAATTTAAAATCAGTGATGGATTTACCACAGCAGAATGAAGAGATGAGAATCAAGAGGAAAAGATCGGGGCAATATAAACCCAGAACTTCTGTACTTTCCCTCAAGGGTCGAGATTTAGCAGGAGACACAAAATCACAAGACAAAACAGTCTTGGAGAGGATCACTTGAAATAGTTAAACAGATTGGGGGAGTTCAGTGAAATATACCCCCCCCCAACATCCTAGACAAAGCCAGGAACGGGTCTGTTGGGCTTTCAGCAGGTTAAAAGCCTGTCATAGCCAGGAGGGAGCTCTTAACACAACCCCTGGCATGCGGGGAAGTTCTCAGTTTCTCCTCTGGCAAGCTCACTTCAAAGCCAAGTTTGTCAACATCTTGAGGGGGGGTGGGGGTGTGGGGCAGAGAATGACAGTGGGTTTGGGAAACATTTACAAGTGTTTTGCAGAAATGCAACTGGAGTTAACATCAGTTTTGCTGGCCAGAGGGAGGATGGTTTGTCATGGATGGTTTGGCATGGAGAAGTCTTTTAAGAGTGTTAAACTGGGCAGCACACGGCCTTCTTCAGCGTCATGGAGGAGACAGTGGTGCAAACAGCGTCTCATGAACATCCCTAAGTGCAGAACACGGAGCGCGTCGGGTTATTAAAGGTTGTGCAGAAGTAATGGTCTACAAACCTAAACAAATCCTGCCTTGGCAGCCTCTTAATTCACGAACAAGAATCTTTAACGCCAGAAAATGTTCTGGACAAGGAAGCGCTGATTGATCAGCTGGAGAGATCAGCTCCACCTGGGCTCCTGGGGACAACATTGCCACCTTCTGCAGCCAGCTGGAAGGGCAGGAGGCAGCCAAGGACGGGGCCAGCTTCCCACTGCCCCGGCAATGCCTATGGAAACGATATTTAGAAGTGTTTTCCCACCGCTGTGCTGTGTAAAGTGATTCCTACTGGCAGAGATTTCTCAAAGGCGTGCTATAACGTTCACAACACCGCCTGAAACACTCCCACCCCTCCCCATGCCCAGCTGCATGCCTTCTCCGTTGGGTCTTCTCAAGACACACACTGTAAATGATATTGCTCAACAAATCTTAACTTATAGCTGTTTTCTTTTCCAGGCAAATGATTTAACCTACTCAGTGCTTAGCACAGTCTCAAGAACAACTAGTCTGGTACGACTGAGGGTCAGCAAGGGAAAGGATTTGGAGTCCCCATCCCTGGAGGTGTTCAAGGACAGACTGGATATAGAACTTAGTGCCATGGTCTAGGCTGTGGTGATGCTAGGTCCTAGGCTGGACTTGATGATCTTAGAGGTCTTTTCCAGCCTCAATAATTCTGTGATTCTTCACCACAGAGTAAAATAAAGACATTATTGAGCACATCACTAAGGTGACTGCTCATGTCACTGCCAAAATACCTCAGAAGGCTGAGGAGAGCCAAGGCAGAGGGTGAGGGGAGGACAGCACCGAGCTCTTGATGCCCAGACTTGAGGACACCTCATTCCAGATTCCAGACCTGATGGATCTGATTCCAGTCATGCCTGGGTTCAGTCGCAAGCAGTAGCAAACCAAGTGTACTACTCTGGTTTCTAAGTTTCCATAATGTAGGTTTACACATCAATATATATATTTTATACAAGTTTTAACATCTGATGAGGTTATACAGTAAGGACTCTTTTCCTCCAAACAGTCCACACTACAATTAGGGTTAATAAAGCAGCAGCACGACAGCAGTTAAATAAACAAAATAGACCTAGTAATTAATTAATTAACTAATAAATTGAGTCCATATCCTGGATAGAAAATGGTTTTACCTGGGCATAGCCAAAGAACATCAATGCAACTGATAATGCAGCATAGGAAATGGCTGTTCACAGAATCACTCTGGTTGGAACAGACTCCCCCAGGACCATCGAGTCCAACCATCTACCCTACCTCACAAGTTCAACCCTGAAAGAAAAGCCTCCAAAAAAATCAACACTGCACCCAGGTCATACATGCATGAACTGAGCAAACGAGTGCTGAGAGTTTAAACTAAATAGACACGGAGGGACTTCACATGAGAGATGGTATCACGTCTTCTGTGAAGACAACCTTTAACTTGTAGGGTTTGCCTAAGAACAAGGTTTGGGATCACAGACAGGGATCCTGACCAGTTAACATCTGGAGGACACAGAAAAGAATACCTTCATAGAGAGTCTAATCTAAAACATGAATAGATATAAAAGTTGTTCCAAATCTAGGGGAACTTGATCTAGTGATCCTGCTGTGCCAGGGATTGGACTGGATGATCTTTCGAGGTCCCCACATCCCCGCAAAGGTGTCATTTATATTTAGACTGTGGAAATAATCGTCACTTTCCTCCTATCCTTTTCCTTCTCTAAGCTGAGCTGGTGCTAAGGGCAATTCCAAGGTAAAGCTTATGGGAGACCAGGTTTTCCCAAGCATCGGTCCTCACATAGCAAGAAACTGCAGTCATGTCTGAAGTGACCAGAAACCAAAGGCAATTCTCAAGCCTTAGGTGGAGAAAATGTGTATTACAGAATTACAGAATATTAGGGATTTGAAGTGACCTTGAAAGATCATCTAGTCCAGTCCCTCTGCTACAGAAGGATCCCCTGGATCAAGTCACACAGGAACATGTCCAGGTGGGTTTTAAACATCTCCAGAGAGGGAGACCCCACAACCCCTGCTGGGCAGCCCCTTCCAGTGCTCCGTCACCCTCGCTGGGAAGAAGTTCCTTCTCATATTTATGTGGAATATCCTAGTCACCTGGAGACAGGGTAGCAGTAAGTGTAGGTGATAAAAACTGGGCTGACAAACTGTGCACCATGTGGAATGGATGGTTTTTAAACATCTCCAGAGAAGGAGACTCCACAATCTCCCTAGGCAGCCCTTTCCAGTGCTCTGTCACCCTCACTGTGAAGAAGTTCTGTCTCATATTGATGTGGAACCTTCTATGTTCCAGCTGACACTCGTTGTCCCTTGTCCTACCATTAGATGCCACTGAGCAGAGCCTGGCTCCATCCTCCTGACATCCACCCTTTCCATAATTATAAACATTAATGGGGGTTTATTGTTTGGTTTTAAAATAGGTTTGGTTTTGAGCAGAGCTACCAAAAGACTCCCTGCTACTATGGTCCCTTCTAACCCAGACTGTCTGTGTGACTTGGTCTAGGTGATCCTGCTGTGGCAGGGGGATTGGACTGGATGATCTTTTGAGGTCCCTTCCAACCCCTAATGATTCTATGATCTCCTACAGTCAGATATCTCCCAGCAAAATTGAACAACCAACTCAAGCACAACTTCATAAACTGCAAACCCTGAGAGTCAGCCAAGAGAAGCTGCACAAAGACAACAAAAATACCAGGAAGCTTATTTGTTTTTGTGTGAGAGAGAAAAAAGATATATTTGGGAAGCTAATAAAAAACTATCCTCTTCCATATAGAATTTTTCGAATAAGTTGACAATACACAGACAGCGTAGGTCTCGGCTCCTTTAAGCCTACTAACCCTGTAAGTTCCACCACCAGCCCATATCAATAAAATTTATCTCTTCCTCATTCTGTACATTCACAGTGCAGAAACCAGCACCAGCCCTATTAAATTAATATTTATGACAAGCTCAGGGAAGCAGAAGACACGCAGCACTTGCTAAGGCACAAAGTCCCACAGAGCTGCATTGCCCACGTTGCACAAAGCTGAAGCTCAGCTTGGAGGAGTCAGTTGTTTCTGGGAAACACAAAAGGCAGACATGCTGGGCCATGCTGGGAAGACAAATGAAAACACAATCAATGCAATTTATGGTTTTACACTGAATCTGAAGTGTTCTCATGTTCAGAGCTTGCAGTGTGTCGGAGCACTCAGCATTCCTGTAGATATCACAGAATCACAGGACATTAGGGGTTGGAAGGGACCTTGAAAGATCATCTCGTCCAACCCCCACAGCAGGATCACTTACTTAGACCGTATCCTGCAATTTTTGGGGGGTAGTTATGATGACAATGTCTGTCTCAACAATTCTTGAGAGATGGCAAAAGCGGGTATTTCCTCACAGCCTCGGTTCAAATTACAAGGTATTAGCTGAAGATGCTGACAGATCTGGGCTTGTGCTACCAGATGTGCTGGGAACAAGCAGCAGCTGCTTCAAGGTAGATGTGCAATCTCTCCCTGCAGCAGCCAAGGACCACGGATACTGACTGTGGGCTACAGTTCTCAGGAGAACTATATAAAGACCATCGTGATGATTTGCCTTGCAGCACACACCACTGATTAAAAAAATACAAATGCAAAACTTGAGAAAGGGGAGGATAAAGAGCCATCAAAATCATAAACATCCTCAGAAGTTCCCAAGGATTCTTAACTTTTATCGAGGAAAGAAACAACATCCTGGGGTGGATCAAAATGGGGTTGTTTAGCAGATTGAGGGAGGTTCTCCTCTCCCTCTACTCTGCCCTGGTGAGAACACATCTGGAATACTGTGTCCAGTTCTGGGCCTCTCAGTTCCAGAAGGACACAGAGCTGCTGGAGAGAGTCCAGCGCAGAGCCATAAAGATGATGAAGGGAGTGGAACATTGCCCTGATGAGGAAAGGCTGAGGGAGCCGGGTCTCTTCAGCTTGGAGAAATGGAGACTGAGGGGTAGTCTCATTAATGTTGATAAATATGTGAAAGGTGGGTGTCAGGAGGATGGAGCCAGGCTCTGCTCTGTGGCATATAATGTAGGACAAGGGGCAACGGGCATGAGCTGGAACATGGTTGGTTCCACAGAAGTATGAGAAGGAACTTCGTCCCAGTGAGGGTGACAGAGCACTGGAAGGGGCTGCCTAGGGAGGTTGTGGAGTCTCCTTCTCTGGAGATGTTTAAAACCCGCCTGGCCATGTTCCTGTGTGACTTGGTCTAGGTGATCCTGCTGTGGCTGGGGGATTGGACTGGATGATCTTTCGAGGTCCTTTCCAATGCCTAATGATTCTATGATTCTGTGATACCATTTCATGAGCCCAAAGAGGCTACAGAGTGGGGGAAAAAACCCCTAAACACAAAAATGCTCCCAGAAGAACCCTTCCACAGACAGCCAAGTGTGATTGTGTTGGAGTCACGTTTGGTAATCTGGGTTTCAAAACACCCAGTTAATCCCTCAAAGGTAAAATTCATGGTTAACCACCACTTCAAATGTCATGGATTCTGTCCTGATACTTCTGCTGGGAGAACCTCAGTCTGCCAGAAGGCCATACTGGGACAGTAGTAAAATGAACACGTTTTTTTGAGAGACCTCAGGAAGCTGTCTAAGGAGACTGCTACTCTGGGAGAAGCAACACATTGCAATCTATTAACTCAGAAGTCTGGTAGAAGAGCAGCTTCACAGGACTCACAAAAGGCTGCGCTGAATGTCTTACAGCTGAACTGCTTTATACACCAAAGCACGTTCCTGCTGCCAGAAAACCACTGGCACTTCTTTCCATGAGGAACGCAATCTGCCCGACAGAAGTAACAGCAAAATTTGTTCTCCCCTAACCACCCCTTAAATAGCAGAGATGTTTTAAATTCTGCATTTTGGGTAGTGACATTCCACATTTCTCAAGTATTTGAAAGGAAAATTCCCCTTTTGAAATATTTGGAGGCTTAATTACTATTTCAGCTAGAAGTGTTGTAATTAGCTTTTGCTGAGCTACACTGAAGTGTGATATTAAGGAGGAACCTGGGAAGCACACCTTCCCGGTGAAGGGCACTGCCAGTCTGGTAAAGTCACACACGTATTCATTTCTCTGCCCATATCAGATTGTGGAAACACGCAGGTGTGTTTGGCATAAAAACCCTTCTCTAGTATCAAACATCCAGCCAATGCAAAGCCCAACCTAAATGCACAGAGAACTGCATGTAAAGACCTTCCTCTAACTACACACCTACTGTAACGCTATCAAATCACACTGGCTACAGAGAATGGCCCTTGACTCTGAAGTTGCTTCTCTGGGATGAGCTATGGAAACACGTGCATTTCACAAAGGGCATGTGCTGAGCAGCAGTAGGACCGGAAGAAAGAATCATTTATCAAAAAAAAAGCTTTAAAAGAAGATCTGGTGATTGTGAGAGGTTCTCCCCTGCCTCTGCTCTGCCCTGGTCAGACTGCATCTGGAATAGTGTGTCCAGTTCTGGGCCTCTCAGTTCCAGAAGGAGACAGAACAGCTGGAGAGAGTCCAGCGCAGAGCCACACAGATGATGAAGGGAGTGGAGCATCTCCCTGATGAGGAAAGGCTGAGGGAGCTGGGTCTCTTGAGCTCGGAAAAAATGGAGATGAGGGGTGATCTCATTCATGCTGATAAATATGTGAAGGGTGGGTGTCAGAGAGATGACACAGTCAAGAGGATGACACAGGGTGTCAAGAGACACAGTCTTCTCAGTGTCATCTAATGACAGGACAAGGGGCAATGAGTATAAGCTGGAACATAGGAGGTTCCACATAAATATGAGTAGGAAATTCTTCACCTAGCAGAGCACTGGAACGAGCTGCCCAGGGACATTTTGAAGTCTCCATCTCTGAAGGTGTTTAAAACCCACCTGGATATGTTCCTGTTCAACTTGGTCTAGGTGATCCTGCTGTGGCGGGGGACTGGACTAGATGATCTTTTGAGGTCCTTTCCAATCCCCAATGTTCTGTGATTGCTGATAAGCATTTAAACCAACCCATACACACAGTCAAAACTCGCTCTTCAGTGGTTAAACTACTGCAGGAATTTTGGCCCACAGTAATTTTACAAATTAAGTATTGTTTTACACGTCCCAAATGTGTTAGTCATAAACATCAGCAAAGCAATACAAATCACAATGTTTTAATAACCCTGCAGTACTTCTGAACGTGTTCATCTGAACTTCTTCAGCTTATTTTTCCCTTCCTGACTGGATAAAACAGAGTGCAGGATCTTGCACAGCGCCAGGTCTTGGTTCCATCAGTTGCTCATTAAACAAGATCTGGAATTCAGCGCTGGATCGAATGCACATGGGAGCTCATGTGAAGCTGCTCGTATATCACTGATAGCTCCGTTGCTAACACAGAGTTTATCCAAGCCTGTACATTTCTTGTTGCCTCAAACAAAGCTGTTTGCCATCCTCCAGTTTTGACGTCAGTGGACAACTACCCACTAACACTATCTGTCACTACAAAATGCTTGGAATTTCCTCACTTACAAAAGCTGGAAGGTTTCAAGTACAGAACTTTCTTTAAAAAGCAAAAAGAGTCCACATTATTAGATTTTCAGGAAGAGAATACTCATTATTATCAAGATAGGGAATTTCATTCTCACTGAATATTTTTTCCAGTATCTTAAGAATTCAAACATAAGCAGCAGCACTGACTGTAAGGAACAGAAGCTTAAAAACATGATTTGCTTCTTCTGTTCCTAAAACCATGGACTCAAAGGTATACTAATCCTTCAACATGTAAGCACCACTGTGAGTGATTAAGATTCTTCCTATTAACCAGACCAGGGGCAGTGGGAATAAGCTGGAACATAGGAGGTTCCACATCAACATGAGAAGGAACTTCTTCATGGTGAGGGTGACAGAGCTCTGGAACGAGCTGCCCAGGGAGACTGTGGAGTCTCTTTCTCTGGAGATGTTTAGAACCCACATGGATGTGTTCCTGTGTGACTTGGTCTAGGTGATCCTGCTGTGGCAGGGGGGATTGGACTAGATAATCTTTCAAGGGCCCTCCCAATCTTTAATGCTCTGTGATTCTGGTAGGATCAATGTTGGATGGTATCTAGTATAACAAAACCTACAGAACCCTTCCCCTTCCAACATTAACCAGGCTATTTACATTCACTGCCCCTTTCCTACACTTCCTTTTTTCTTACAAGTGAACTGACCCATAAGTCATCCTGCTGGTGGCTCCCTCTGGAGTAAGAATGACCTCTTGAGAAAAAACACTGCTCCTACAAGAAAGCTGGGGAGGGACTTTTTACAGGGCCCTGTAGTGATAGGACGATGGCTACTGGCTTAAAACTGGAAGAGGGTAGATTTAGATTAGATGGAAGAAGGAAGTTGTTCACTGTGTGGGAGGTGAGGCACTGTGAAACGTTTTCCTCAAAGAAGTTGTGGCTGCTCCATCCCTGGAAGTGTTCAAGGCCAGGCTGGACAAGGCTGTGAGCAACCTGGTCTGGTGAGAGGCGTTGCTGCCTGTGGCAGGGGGTTGGAACTAAATGATCTTTAAGGTCCCTTCCAACTGAAATCATTCAGTAACTCTGGGCAGACCCTGCTGCTTGTGTGAGCCAGCAGGGTAACAACTGGCTGCATGTACCCAGCTCAGACACCCACCTGGACACAGGCACACCCAGCCCATCACAGAGAGTTTTACCCTCACAACAGCATATTTAAACCTTGATCTAATAATTAAGCTGCTGATTCACAAACACCCCACTCATTTCTGACCCATCTTCTGATTTGGCTGAAAGCAAACAAAGGTATCAACAAATCTCAGCGCTTCAGTGGTACCGTACGGTGGGAAACCCCCTTGTTCAGCATGTTAAGATACCATCAGCTATTAGCACACAGACAGACAATCACATTTAAAAATCCAGTGTTAATCTTTCACAAACCTCTGGATATACTATCCTCAGTCTCCTATCTTTCGTACGTGTGTTTCCAGTCTTTTCTCCATGGGAAACCCCTTTTGTAGAGAGTTTGTTTTTCAGGGTACGTATGACAGTCATATAATCACAGAAGATTAGGGATTGGAAGGGACCTCGAAAGATCATCTAGTCCATAATAGTAAAGCTGCCTCTGCCACAGTCATTAAAACACATGACTCTGTCTTACTGTAAGAGAGTGATTATGCCTGTTAGACACAGCCCATGTCCAAAAGAGCAGCTGTCTGTTGTGCAGGTAGTTCTAACAAATCATAGAAGGGGCAAATATGACTTGTTCTCCTCTTTGAATCAGAGCTTTGTATTTCTGTGTGTTTCCAATTAAAACATCCAGCTATGGAGGAACGTAATTATCAAATCAAATATATATTTGAAAATAGAAAAATTGGTAAAGTTCTAAGGACTACTCTGACAAAATGGATAGTCACAGAATCACAGAGCATTAGGGAGTGGAAGGGACCTCGAAAGGTCATCCAGTCCAATCCTCCTGCCACAGCAGGATCACTTAGTTTTAAACATCTCCAGAGAAGAAGACTCCACAACCTCCCTGGGCAGCCCGTTCTTTCTTGTGTGAAGAAGTTCCTTCTTGTATTTATGTGCAACCTCCTGTGTTCCAGCTGACACCCACTGCCCCTTGTCCTATCATTAGATGACACTGAGAAGCAATGCAATAGAACTACTGAAGACATTATGTTAAAAGCTTGAAAGAGGTAACTTCAGTTTATGTTTTCCTAGTCTTAAAAGATGTCTCTTTTGAAGTGACTGCACTAGGAAAGATAAATCCTAACAAAAACAAAACAAAACATTGCAAGAAACCTGCAGCTGCTTCAGCTTCTTCTGGAAGTGGCTTCAATTTGCACAACTGTATGATCTCTGAGAAGCAGTTCCAAGCAGACGATAGGATCTGATCTTTGGCTCCAAGGCCATTCCCATCTGTACTTTAGAAAGAGTGCCCACACTGGCTTTACAGCTCTGATGTTTTGTAGAATTTTATCTCCTGAGTGAGCCTTGTCCCTCTTATCAGGGTTCACCCATTCTGCTATTGTATCATCTTCAAAGAAGGAATGTAAAGGCAGAGCTAACATCCTTCCAAAGGATCTGACGGACAATCTTTTCCTCTCTCTTCTCCATCTGTTTGAATATTTATATGTGTATCTATATATACAGAAATGCTTAGATTTCATCAAAGGAAGACAATGAAGATAAATCCATTTTGTCTAACTGATCAATCAAACATTCAAAGAAGATGCCACTCTTAGAGAAAGTAGAAACTGAATTTATGTTCTATACACAGAATCACAGAACATCAGGGATTGGAAGGGACCTTCAAAGATCATTTAGTCCAATTCCCCCGCCACAGCAGGATCACCTAGACCAAGTCACACAGGAACATCCCCAGGAGGGTTTGAAACATCTCCAGAGAAGGAGGCACCACATCTTTATTAATTTGTATTTGTATTTTACTCAATTTATTCATTGAATGAGGAAGACTTAAAGGACTCTGATGCTTTCGTTCTTACAGAGCAGCAGGAGTCAGTAATTTCTGCATTTCATTCACATATGAAGACCCAAATACTACTTTCACGTGACCTTGTGACAGAGAAGTATTCTGTAAAAACATTCTTGAATGCCTCCCTTGACTGGTGAAAGCAACAGTGATAAAAAGTCTCTATCAAATCAAAGGCAAATCCTCTTTAACACCAGCCACAGTATATCAAGGAGACACAGAGGTGACCTCATTAATGTGTCTAAGTATGTGAAGGGTGGGTGTCAGGAGGACGGAGCCAGGCTCTGCTCAGTGGCATCCAATGATAGGACAAGGGGCAATGGGTGTCAGCTGGAACAGAGGAGGTTCCACATCAACCTGAGAAGGAACTTCTTCACAGTGAGGGTGACAGAGCACTGGAAGGGGCTGCCCAGGGAGTTATGGAGTCTCCTTCGATGGAGACTTTAAAACCCACCTGGAGATGCTCCTGTGTGACTTGGTCTAGGTGATCCTGCTGTGACAGGGGATTGGACTGGATGATCTTTCAAGGTCCCTTCCAGTCCCTAATGTTCTGTGATTCTGCAATTCTGTGATCAAAACACCTATTCCATGCTAGCTCCTCGTATTGGTAAGTCATTGCTCACCAAGATTATGTAAGGCGTTGCATTAAGTAAGACAATGCAAAAATCACAGTGACATACCCATCTATCCTAAGTCCTGTTGTTCAGCCAACCAAACAGCCCATGGCATGTTCAGGATAACTCTAAACTCTTCAGCAGACTAATATGTAAGTCCCCAAAGCTAGATTGCTTCCTGGACATCAACTTGTTCAGAGCTTGATTGCATGTTTCTCCAGCAAGTTCCATCACCAGCCCATCTGAAAGGGCTTTTTCATCCCTGTACCTCAGCTGCTTGCAGCTGTATTCTGGGCAGTGAATAACTGAAACCTCTTTCACTGAGGAGCAACTGAATCCAGTGTAATACAAGTAGAAATGAGAAGTCTGCATGAAACACTTTCACCAGGCACTGGAACACTTTTGAAGCTGAGTAATTATGACTCCCTGTGGTTTAATAGGTTAAGAGAAACTAAGCAACTACTTTGAAGTTGCTTGTTTATGACACAGGGTTAAGAGTTTTATATACTTACCATATTGAGTTCCTAAAATAAATTCTGGGGTTTTTTTATGCACAGAGAAATCGCACGGGGAACAGTGGCCACCCAGCCAAGGATCCTGTCCTCTGCAGTGCCCAACAGCCAATGTTTGCAGGCAAAAGAAGAACAGAATGCAAAGTGGCTCTGTCCTCTGCCTACCATCCCTGCTCTCCAGTTACTAGCAGCATTTGAACCTCCAGAATTAGAGGTTTTATCCCAGACCATCACATTCAACAGGTCTGGGTCAATCTCTGAGCCTGTCCAAATCACACACAATGTGTGGTTTATGTTGCTAAATATAACAGCATTAATATCATGGAATCACAGAACATTAGGGATTGGATGGGACATCGAAAGATCATCCAGTCCAATCCCCTTGTCACAGCAGGATCACCTAGACCAAGTCACTTAAGAACACATCCAGGTGGGTCTTAAACGTTTCCAGTGAAGGAGACTCCACAACTCCCCTGGGCAGCCTGTTCCAGTGCTCCATCACCCTCACTAGGAAGAAGTTCCTTCTCATATTTCTATAGAACCTCCTATGTTCCAACTCACACCCACAAAGTTCCTTCTCATATTTATATAGAACCTCCTATGTTCCAGCTGACACCCATTGCCCCTTGTCCTTGTACTAGATGACATTTTTTGCTGGATATGTATGTATCTGCTAAACAAATGAAGATTTAGTAATCTCTTTAGTTCCACTCAATAACAAGTTTTTTTCCTTTCCAGTTGTTCAAAACGACTTAATGATTCAGATTCAGTTTGTAAAAATTATGAAGTGTTCATTTAAAACCTTAATCCAAGAAGCTGCTCAGGTTCTGCAAAGACGCCGCGAGACAAGCCTACGCAGGCAGGGACAGGCAGGGCTGAGCTCTTCTGCCTGCTGTGTTCCCAGCTGGCCAGACACAAACCAGCTCCAGCCCAAAACACGCAACTCTTTTCATGTGATGTGTCCGAGTGAACAGGCTTTATCTAGATGCAGTGTTGGAATAGTGCTTCTGTAGAGCCTTGAGACAAAAGCAGGCTCCCAGCAGACGGCTCAGAGGCCAGGCAGCTGAGATTCTACCTCCACCAGTCACTCTGGTTTGAAAAAGTCCGCCTTACCGTGCAGCAAGTGACAAGTCTCACAGGAAATCCCTTTAATTCAAGAGTGTAAATATGTACCTTGAGATGCTACACCCAAAGAAATCCACATCCAGTTACAGAGAAATCGGGGCTCAGCCCTGCAACTTCTGGCTCTGACACACAAAGCTCCTCTGAAAGCTGCTGGGATCACTCTCATGAGCAATGTCCAGGTTGATAAGAATCTTTTAACTGGCCTCCTGTTGCTATTTTCATTTCTACATGAAACTGACTGTATTCCAGTGCTGAGGAGTTACATGATCCTGTATGCAAACAAATACCAACAAATACATCAATAAATCTCTGAGCACTACTCCCCAAAGCGTTTACGCGAGGCTCCTGCCAGAGATGTTTCGCGTGCCAAGATGTGCACTGAGCTCACGCCGCATGCAAACGCAGTTACAAAAACAAAATCCAGTTTCACAAAGGCTCCAGAATGATGCAGTTCACATCTTGCTCACAATCACGTACAGAAGCCAGCAGCCTGTGTGTCTGCATCTCACCTACTCAATCAGCTGTCTGCTCAGAAAGCAAAAAGCGAAGTCAGAACATACTTCTGCGGTGTTATTTTAGATGTCTCAGGACATTTTATCCTCAGCACATTACTTTACAGCAGCACAGAAGCAACTGACTCATAAACCACCCTATCTCATCCTGTTCTGCCTTACAAGTAGCTCCAATGCTTCCACATTGTATCCACAATACTTGTGTCCCATGTATACGTAGGTCGTTGAAGGATTGTCTCCCCTTGTATTTATGTTTTTTGCTCCTTTTTGCTTCTGATTGGTGATACTGGTAAGGTATGGAAATACCCTTACTTCACCGTGTCAGGGATAGATATAGTTATTTCATTTTCATGCTAGCCACATATGTGAATGGACTGGTGAGACAGCAACTGGAACACTGTGTCCAGTTCTGGGCCTCTCAGTTCCAGATGGACACAGAACTGCTGGAGGGAGTCCAGCACAGAGCCACGAAGATGACAAAGGGAGTGGAACATCGCCCTGATGAAGAAAGGCTGAGGGAGCTGGGTCTCTTGAGCTAGGAAAAAAGGAGACTGGGGGGGGTTGACCTCATTAATGTTTATAAATATGTGAAGGGTGGGTGTCAGGAGGATGGAGCCAGGCTCTGCTCAGTGACATCTAATGATAGGACAAGGGGCAGTGGATGTAAGCTAGAACATAGGAGGTTCCACATCAATATGAGAAGGTTCAAGGTTCTTTCCAATCCCTAATGTTCTGTGATTCTGTGACAGGAAGGCATTTTAACACAAACAGCATTGGTTTTTAAGGACACAGGAACAAACTCAGTGCAGAGTAATTGAAAGTGCATTTCAGCATTCAGAGCTCTCAAGAAAGAGTTCAACAGAGCAGAAGCTTGGAAATGTGACAGAGGAAACTTCCATTAAGGGTACAAGTCCAATTTCCACTTAATGTAAACTGAAAGTGCCAAATAATAATCTAAAACAAAAACATCCCTCTCCCCTCCCCTTGCCTGCAACAGATTCAGTTTAACAGTATCCAGCCCAACTTGTTTTGACTTCTGGTTGAGCAAGCAAAGAGACGGCTGACATTAAGATAATTCCAAAACAAAGGAAAACAGGATTAAAGATGAGATATTGTGCAGATTTGTTACTAGTGACTAACATCTGTATAAAACACCTTGAGACCCAGAAAGGTAAGGAAAGAACTCTGACAGAGCAGCCTGATACCCTTGCCCAAACATTCTGCTTTTATGTAAGAAATTAACTGATTTTCACAGAATCACAGAACATTAGGATTGGAAGGGACCTCGAAAGATCATCCAGTCCAGTCCCCCTGCCACAGCAGGAACACCTAGATCCAGTCACACAGCAACACATCCAGGTAGGTTTTAAATGTCACCAGAGAAGGAGATTCCACAACCCCCCTGGGCAGCCCCTTCCAGTGCTCTGTCACCCTCACCATGAAGAAGTTCCTTCTCATATTGAAGTGGAACCTCCTGTGTTCCAGCTGACACCCACTGTCCCTTGTTCTATCATTGGATGATACTGAGCAGAGCTTGGCTCCGTCCTCCTGATTCCCACCCTTCACATATTTATAAACATTAGTGAAGTCACCCCTCAGTGACCTCAGTCATCGTGTCATTGCAGAGGTACATCTTCTCAGACAAAGACATGGAACAAGCTGGAGCAAAGTGGGATTTACCTGTACTAAGCACACTGACAGTTCACAGAAAAAAAGAATAGAGAAAAAGGAATAAAAAGTCAAATCTCACCCTTATAACAACATTTTTGCAGGTACAAAAAGAGGTTCAGAAAGACACATCAGCATGAAGGCAGTTTCTTATGGTTTAAAAATAACAGGAAAAAAGGAACTAAGATGAAGTTTGTAGGACTCAGAAACAAGACCAAAACAGTGGGGTGGAAAAACCAAAGGTAAAGCATGAAAAGAAGCTTGTTCACGAAAAAATAAACAGAAAATAAGCTTTAGAAACCTTAGGGATAGGAGGAAGAAAAGAACGTAAACTCTGATTTATTTTATATCAGACTTGGACTGAATGAATGCGCTGCCCAGGGGGGTTGTGGAGTCTCCTTCTCTGGAGATGTTTAGAACCTGCCTGGATATGTTCCTGTGCGACTTGCTCTAGGTGGTCCTGCTGTGTCAGGGGGACTGGACTAGATGATCTTTTGAGGTCCCTTCCAATCCCTAATGTACTGTTATACTGTGTGATAACTGTATTTGTAGTATTTACATCTAAACTAGCAGTAGTTGTATCTATAGTCATGACAAAGCACAAATTAAATATCTTCCCTTAGTTTTTTTAATAGCTTCCATAGAAGAGTTAAACAACATTTTAGAAGAGAAAGATTACCAACTGGAGAATCCAAAAACTATTTGCTGCTATCAGTGAAGATAAAAACCAGGCAGAGACCTTTGCAAAACAGGAAAAAGTATTTTGCAAAAGGATGTGATCAAAGAGTAGATGCAGCCGAAGGCTAGAACTCAGGTAACGAGCACTGAAATGCATAGAAAAATAGTCACTTGTTTTATATTGTGAGTGAAGGAGAAAAGAGGAGTAATCTTCCACTATACAGTTCTCTTTAATTTTTTATGAGGAGTAGAGATTTCAACCTACAGTCACCAACAACCAGCTGCTTTACTAGAAATCTCATAGAATTATTAGAGATTGGGAGGGACCCCGAAAGATCAACCAGTTCAATCCCCCTGCCCCAGCAGGATCTCTTCACTGGAGAATTTATAGAATCAGTATCACTCAGGGTTGGAAGGGACCACCAGATCATGCAGTTCCAACCCCCCCAACCATGGGCAGAGACACCCCAGCCTAGACCAGGCTGGCCAGAGTCCCATCCAGCCTGGCCTTAAACATCTCATCACTTTATGCAACCCCTTAAGATCAGGAAAGCAATTCAGTTCTGACAAATATTCTATATATAGACCAACCACACTGAACAACTCCACAAAGGGTTTTGGGGAACTGAAGACTGCAACAGCAACATGGAACTATCAAGAAGTTATCAACTACCACATAATCACAGACCATTAGAGATTGGAAGGGACCTTGAAAGATCATCTAGTCCCATCCCCCCCCCACCACAGCAGGATCCCCTAGATCAAGCTGCACAAGAACACATCCGGGCAGGTTTTAAATGCCTCCAGAGAAGGAGGCTCCACAATTTCTTGAGAACCATGTGAATCTCTCAATTCTTTTCCCCCCCCTTTCTCTAGCTGCAGCTGTTTGTGCCGAACACTATATAGTTAATACAGACTTTTCCACTGAAACACGGTACCCACACTCGCAGCAACAGATGAGCATTCCTGAACTGCTTTGCTCCCAGAAAGTATGTACTTTATTGGCCTTTGCATTGATAAGACATTGCTGAGGCCTTTCTATCTGAACATGAAAATATTAAGTGAAAACAAAACTGAAGCCCTGAGCATCACTAGAGGCAGTACGAGACACATGCAGTTGTTATCTGAGCTATCTCCAGGTATCTGTCAAAACCTCTCCAAAGACAGATGACCACCCCCGAGGTCTTTCCTACACCAACACAGCCAGCACAACACCAACTCCACTTTGTTCTGCAGTGCTACAGCAGGCATGGCCAGTTGTCTCTACTCACCATGGAGGGTAGATGTGGACGACATCGTGTGGCCGGCACTTCAGGTGAGCTGCTGTCTCTCTTGCAAAGAGGACTTTGAGTATCGGTTCCCCCACACTGGTGACAGCATCTTCAGACAACAGCATAGCAGGAGACTCTCCCAGCTGCTGGCAGATGGCAACTTGTATTGTACACTCCTCAAACATTTCTAAGATCTTCACAATTAAGACACCAGATTTATCTGGAAAATAAATTGAAATGAAAAATAAAAATGCAAAGTCTGGATGAGGAGAAAGAAAATTCCAGCACTCTGAAGACTTGCATCCTTCTGCTCTCTGCACATCTGTCTGACTGTGGTAAAAGGAAAACACTTGATTGAATAGAATAGTGCCCCACCACAAGACTTCTTTTAAAGTTTTCTGGTATTTTTTCTTTTCTTTATAGGTATTATTAATTGTGAAGGACTAGATGATGTTTCAAGGTCCCTTCCAATCCCTAATGTTCTGTGATTCTGTGAAGTCTACCTGCACTTCTTCCAAACACCACTGAAATAACAAGGTCCTTACAGAAAACCCTCTCTCACCACCTTTCAACTTGCAACTCATTCACTTGATTCAGCCTTTTTTAATATAATGATGCACAAAATGTATTTTTTTTAATAAACTGAATCATCAGATGATCTTTGGAGGACCCTTCCAACCCTGTGTTAAAAGACAGGCTGTGTTTGGCCTTCTTGAAGCAGCAGCTGTCAGGGATCAAGTTGTATCCTGCTAGGTAGAAGGCAGCTAAAAGCTGCTGATTTATATGTAGAGATGAATGAGAAGGAGGGAGTAAGACAGATGCATGTACTGCAAGTAATTACTGCAAAACTGACCACCCATTTTATCAGCAGGCAACGCAGGATTTCTTGTCTTTCTCACCTAGTCCCACTCAGACTTGCACTTCAGTCACAGTGAGGCCAGGATGCTGGGCTGCTTTGACAAGGGCATCACCAGCACAGATAAAGAAGTCATTATCCTGATCTGCTCATTGGTAGTCTGACCACACCTTTGGTCTCTGCTCTACCAAGAAGAAGTGAATAAGCTGGAGAAGGTCCAGAGAAGGACCCAGAGGAATGACAAAGGTCTAGAACACCTGCCACATGAAGGAAGGCTGAGAGAACTGGGTTTGCTCAGCCTTGAGAAGAGAAGGCTTAGCACAGACCTTATTACCATGTCCAGTACATAAAGAGTGGAGACTCCCATTCAGCAAGGACTCCCATAGAAAAGACAAGATACAAGTTGCTCCCAGGGAGATTCCAATTGGATTCCAGAGGAAAAGTTTTCACCATAAGAGCAAATAGAAACTGGAATGGTCTTCCCTGGGAAGTGATGGGTTCCTCAACTTGAGACGATCTTAGGGCTCAGGTTTGAACTGTATTTCTTCAGCTTACAGGGTTGGACTGGATGATCCTTGGGGTTCTTTCCAAACTGGTCTGCTGAGATACTGTGCATTGTTCTTCTCTACCTGCCAAAGTCTTCAAGCAGGTGGTGGGGAAAGATGGTGCCAGAGGACAGGGACAGCGGAGGCTCAGTTCTGCTCAAATTGCATCAGCAACACCAGCTGATATAAATTATTGTCTTCCCACAGCAAAAAACACACAAGGGAGAAACAGTGAACACAGCACTGGAACCTAATGGCAGAGCTGTACACTGTTATGTGTTTGTTTATTTTAAGGCCCATTTCACAACTGTGAATGCCCTTCCATTGGAAAAGAAATCAAAATTTTTTAGCTTCTCTATGAGAAACTTTAAAAAAACCATATTATTCCAATCCCCAAGAAATCCAAACCTAAGAAACTGGGCCCTCAGACCTTCCAGGTTTGTTAAATAAAGTTACATTCTAGAAAATAAAGGAGACTATTTTGTCCTTGTTTTGCATTTCCCAGTCCTTATTACATTTTATACCCAAACGGAAGTAATTTGAAATATGAAACTGAAATGTTCTCAAACCTGATTTTATGTGAACCAGTGTTTTTCAGCACAAGCAACACGCTCCTGCAAAGTGTTTCATTTCCCACAGAACAATAGTCTCCAGCAGGATAAAGGGTTCCACCAGGAAGTCCCCCTGGTGATGCAGACCAAGCCAGCAGAGCTTGACCTCTTTTTCTAGCTCTCAGAAGCAGGGGCAGAACCGTGTGTCCAGCAGGAGTAGGGAGGTGAGTGTCCCCCTGGACTCAGCATGGGTGAGGCCACACCTTGAGTACTGGGTCTAGTTTGGGCACCTCAGTTCAAAGGAGACATCGAGGGGCTGAAGCAGGTGCTGAGGAGGGCAACAAAGCTGGGGAAGGGCCTGGAGAATAAATCTGATGAGGAGAGATTGAGAGAGTTGGGGCTGTTTAGTTTGAGAAAGAGGGGGCTGAGGGGAGACCCCGTCACCCTCTACAACTACCTGAAAGGACACTGTAGAGATGTTGGTGCTGGTCTCTTCTCACAGGTCATTAGTGACACAAACAGAGGGAAGGGCTTCAAGCTTCAACTGGAACAGACTGCCCAGGGAGGTTGCGGAGTCTCCTTCTCTGGAGACATTTAAGACCCACCTGAATATGTTCCTGTGTGACTTGGTCTAGGTGATCCTGCTGTTTCAGGGGGATTGGACAAGATGATCTTTCAGGTCCCTTACAATCCCTAATGATTCTATGATTCAACAAGGTAGGTTTAGATTGGACATGAAGAAAAAATCCTTCATGGAAAGAGTGGTCAGGCACTGGAATGGGCTGCCCAGGGTGGTGGCTGAGTCCTCATCCCTGCATGAGCTCAAAAGATACGTAGATGTAGTGTTGGGGGATCTCATTTAGGGATGAACTTGTAGAGTAGGGTCGCTGGTTGGACTCAATGATCCCAGGGGTCTTTTCCAACCTGAATGATTCTGTGAACTGAACCTTTCTGCTAAGCCCTTTGAGACTGGCTGTTGAAAAGAGCTACTTGTCACTGCTATTATTTCTCACCACCGTCACCTTCTTCAGTAAGGCTGCAGCATCATGGTGCCACTGCAAGAACTCATTGCGCAGTATGAAGGTCTGTGCAAACTCCTGCTACGAATGAGCATGTACCAGTTTTCTGTGCCTAAAGGCAAGGACTTAGAATATTCACACTTGAATTCTGTTTCGCCTGACTAGCTGCAGTTGTGGTCTTCTGTCAAGCCCAAGTCATCTGGCACGCATAAACAAATGCTCCCGACCACAAACATCTCCAGTCTTGAAAGTAACTCAGCATTTACCTCTGCCCTCTGGCCATTCTGCACAATTTGGATTTGCATCCACTTTAAAGATCAAGTCACAAAAGAAAAATCAGCTTCAACTTTGAAACACACCAGCAGTTTATTAAAAACAAGAAAAGACAGCTCAGGAGAGAGGCTGCTCATCGCTTCTGAACTACACGCTCCTTACGAGTGGAATGTTCGGACAGCTCTTACTGCTGAGCAGTGTCTGTGCTGCTCAGTGGCTAAAGCTTGTTGAAGACAATGAGTGATAACCCAAACTAATTAAAAGTACTAGGAAAATCAAGAACTGTGCTGTGAAAGCTGCTAAAATACACTGGACAACTTCACCAAGGTGCTGGAGTCTCAGAATCGCAGAACATTAGGGATTGGAAGGGATCTCAAAAGAGCATCCAGTTCCAATTCCCCTGCCACAGCACCTAGATCATGTCACACAGGAACACATCCAGGTGGGTTTTAAACATCTCAAGAGAAGAAGACTTCAAAACCTCCCTGGGAAGTTCCTTCCAGTGCTCTGTCACCATCACCATGAAGAAGGTCCTTCTCATGTTTATGTGGAACCTCCTATTTTTCAGCTGACACCCACTGCCCCTTGTCCTATCACTAGATGACGCTGAGAAAAGTCTAGCTCCATCCTCCTGACAGCTGCCCTTCACATATTTATCAACATTAATGAGGTCACCCCTCAGTCTCCTTCTCTCTAAGCACAAGAGACCCAGCTCCTCCTCAACCTTTCCTCATCAGGAAGATGTTCCACTCCCTTTGTCATCTTCCTAGCTCTGTGCCCTTCTGCAACTGAGAGGCCCAGAAGTGGACACGATCCTCCAGTTGCAGTCTCACCAGGGCAGAGTAGAGGCATGAGGAGAACCTCTTTTGATGAGTCTCCTGCCAGCCAGTCTGAATGCTGGTACAAAAGCTGAGAGCCAATAAGAAATGAAGCTGAAGGCTTCTACAACAAAAGCAGCACAATTTCAAACAACTTGCCAAGTCTCACACTTGGCCCACATGCACATTCTACCACAATCTGTTTGTTTATTTAGATGCACAGAGATAGTTTAATTTAATTGCTCAGAAATTATTACTACTGCTGCTGATAGCATGTGCTCTCAAACAACGCGGCAAAGCGCTCGGGATTCTTGGCATGTGATGAAACACCAGAGTTCAGAACGTTCCTTCATTTTTAATCCATTTGGCTCTTGCACTGTTATGTCAATCAAAAATAAATCAAACCTGTGTGGCTGCTGCACACTGAAGGGAGAATTTGTGGGTGAGGAGATGGGCTGGATCACTTCAATTTCTACGGCTTCCGGAGAAGGTTTGTAGTTTATTCATCCACGTGAAAAGCTCACCTGAAGGTTTTGCAATGCTCTTATTGACCTTTGGATAATTTACAGAAGTCCTGGCTTGCTTGCCTGAGTCCTCATTCACTTGATTGAGTTTGCAAAGCAGAATTACAGCCCAAGAAATTCAGACCTGCATACTTCATAGCAATCCCTAGTAACCATAGAATCTTTGACGTTGGAAAAGACCTCCGGGATCATCAAGTCCAACCAGCAACCCTACTCTACAAGTTCACCCCTAAAACACATCTCCTAACACTACATCTAAGCATCTTTTAAACACATCCAGGGATGAGGACTCAACCACTACCCTGGGCAGCCCATTCCAGGACCTGACCACTCTCAAGAATTTTTTTCTGATGTCCGATCTAACCCTCCTCTGTTGAAACTTGAAGCCCTTCTCTCTGGTTCTCTCACTACCTGTGAGCAGAGACCAGCACCAACATCTTTACAATGTCCTTTCAGACAGTTGTAGAGAGCGATGAGGTCTCCTCTTAGCCTCCTCTTCCTCAAACTACACAGCCCCAACTCTCTCCATCTCTCCTCATCATATTTATTCTCCAGGCCCTTAACCAGCTTCGTTGCCCTCCTCTGGACTCACTCCAGCACCTCGATGTCTCCCTCGTACTGAGGTGCCCAAAAATTCCTAAGCAAGGAAGAACAACCTTACAATAATCTGTATTTAAAAAGGCTCAGGCAGCAACTGTGCTCCTGCCCATTCCTGCAGCCCTTCATTTCCCAGGCTGTTACACAGAACACTCATTTCCTTATTTGGGGCTACTTTTTAACAGAATCAATGAGCTCATCCAGCAAATTATGAAGCACATGAGCAGATACAAAGGAAAAGAAAGAACAAGAGATGGAAAAGGGGAAGGTGGGCAGGAAGAGACTGAGGACAGATGGTTCTTTTCAGTGAAAGCCCAATCAGGCTGGATTAAGCCAGCTTCAAGCACCATCCATTTACTTCTTTTCCCCTACTCTATCCAGGATGGACTGTCCTCAGGAAGCAACCTCAGCACGCAGGAAGGGCAGTCACTGTACAGAGGTGCTGGCTGCTCAACGTGCATGGTCCACAGACACATTTCATGCCATAAGAGTACAGATACTCTACAATGCTTGACCAGACTCTTTAAGCATCAGTGTCCATAACAGACAGGCACCACACCACAATAATGAAATCTTGCATCCCACCTGAAAGGAGGTTGTAGAGAGGTGGGGAATGGTCTCTTCTCCCATGTCACAGCGATTGGACAAGAGGAAATCACAGAACATTTGGGATCGGAAGGCACCTTGAAAGATCATCTAGTCCAATCCCCCCGACACAGAAATGACCTCAGGTTGTGCTGGAGGAGGCTTAGACTGGACATTAGGAAAAATGTCTTCACTGAAAGAGTGGTCAGGTATTGGAACAGGTTGCTCAGGGAGGTGGAGGAGTTTTACTAACTCCTTGGTAGGAGGAAAAAGTTATAAATAACTGCTATGAGCACAGAGACTGGTTCTGTTTCAGAAAGTGTCTGCATTAGAGATCTTTGGGAAACATCATCAAGTGTTAGCCCTGAGAAATTTTCCCCAGACATTTTCTTAGCTCTTGTTACTGCAAGAAATAGAACCCTAAGCTAGAGGAACTTCTGGGTTGACCACCTAATATGTCTGCTCTTATGGCTATAGGTAATTATTTAATTCCAGGTGACCTCTGGGACTTCAGTCTCTCCCTCCAGTTTGCAACCCAGACATGAACCAGCTCAGTTAATCCAGAGAGATATTTCAGGCATGTGGGAGATGAATACACACATTTCACACTGGATGCATCAGTTTCCCTGGTTAGTTCCTTTCATTTCTGTTTATTACTTCAGTACACAGGGTGATGCTGTCCCTCAGTCATACACCATGTCAGACAGTGGGGACATCAAAACCTGTTTTGATGCAGTATTTTTCAACCACTCTGCATCACTCTGAATTCCAGGAGGGTTAAGGAAATAAAGTTCCTCCTTTCTTTGGAGAGCATGAACCCTCAGATCCAGAGCATTTTGTAAACTTCAGCATGTGTCTTGGCAGAGTGAATCCAGGTGATCCTGCTGTGTCAGGGGGATTGGACTAGATGATCTTTCGAGGTCCCTTCCAATCCCTAATGTTCTGTGATTCTGTGATTCAGACTTAACAAAGTGGCTTCACAATAGCCTCATACAATAGACCAAACATACATGGTCACAGAAGATGCACCAGTCATGCCAAGGGCAGACTAGGAGGGACAAAGCTGTGAGGCTGAAGGACACCCTACACCCATCTGAACGTAAATGAAGGCAACAATCATACATCACATCCATCAGGGTGGAAACTGACCTTCATCAAGGCCACACCACCAGCGCAGAAAACAGCGAACTACGAGTGGAAAGAACAGATCTTACAAACCCATGCCAGGCAGTGCACAGCCCTGCTCCAGTGAGCACTGTGGAAAACAACACAGGACAACAAACTTGCATGCAAGTGTGGAGAAGAGTGGAAATTATTATTATTACTACTATGACAGCAAAAAGTCTGCACTAATGAAGAACACACACCCCTACCACTACATATCCATGTGGACCATCATGAAAAGCAAGAATGACAGAAGAAACTCCTCATCTGCAAGACTTTGGAAGCAACACGTATGAAAGAAACCAAACAAGGCAAACTCATAATAAAACTCTCCCATTCTCAAGGGACTGAGAGGAAGAAGAGATGATGTTTACCCTTGAAAACATGAAAATCTGCTAACAAGTACTTGATGTGTGCAAAGGCAGTCAGGGCAGCTAAATGGTCACTGAGAAGCTAAATTGTGCTTTTACATCATCTAGTCCAATTCCCCTGACACAGCAGGATCACCTAGATCAAGTCACACAGGAACATCTCCAGGTGGGTTTTAAACATCTACAGAGAAGGAAACTCCCCGGGCAGCCCCTTCCAGTGCTCTGTCACCCTCACCGTGACGAAGTTCCTTCTCATATTGATGTGGAACCTCCTATATTCCAGCTGACACCCACTGCCCCTTGTCCTATCATTAGATGCCACTGAGCAGAGCCTGGCTCCATCCTCCCAACATCCCCCTTTCACATATTTATTAGCAATCATGAGGTCACCCCTCAGTCTCCTCTTGTCCAAGCTAAAGAGACCCAGCTCCCTCAGCCTTTCCTCATAAGGGAGGTGTTCTACTCCCTTTATCATCTTCGAGGTCTATAAGTCAAATTTCTACTAATCCTAGCTAAAAGCTTCTATAAAGTAACATTTCTCAGTGAAAACACAGAATCTTGAGCAACTAAGGTTGGGAACAGTACCGACTGCACTACAAATGGAATTTAATTTCTGCAGTTGGTTCTGATGGATAGATGAGACACGTAGTATGGAAGCATGAAGTAAACAAAGAAAAGTCCACTTTATTACTTGTTTATTAAAGCAAACTTCCAATTTCTTCTCCCTTGGTTATTTTTTTCCAAAGCCATTAATTCATCCCAGCATCATTTAACTTCTAATTGTCTAACGTGGGTTCCAAAACTGCAGTTGCTAGTCACCCTCCTGGGACAGCACTTACTATCTGCAGTGGAAGAATAGCCAAGCCTACATTTTCTGGTTCAGGCCACAAAGTTTTACTTTTGTTCTCAAGTGTAAAAAGTCAAATTGCAGGCATAAATGTTAATAAAAACATGTTCTTCCTCATGTATGAGATTGCAGGTGCAGGAATAAGAACTGGGAGGGGCTGCCCAGAGAGGTTGTAGAATCTCCTTCTCTGGAGACATTTAAAACCTGCCTGGATATGGTCCTGTGTGACTTGGTCTAGGTGATCCTGCTCTGGCAGAGGGATTGGACTGGATGATCTTTCAAGGTCCCTTCCAATCCCTAATGTTCTGTGAAACTGGGCAAGCAGGTAGATACTGAGCAGTATCCAAAGTCAATGTCAAAGACCAGATGCCAACATTTTCAAGAGGCTTTATAAAAACATCTGGTTGCTATTCTGATCTATACATGTTGTTATTCTTCCTGGGCTGGTAACTTCTGAAGCCATTCAGAAAGACTTCTCTCAAAAACACACCAAGTCTTACAGGCATGAAGGGCTTCTGGCCACATTCATACTCATTTTGAAAAGGCTGCTGGATCTGGCTGGGCTTTAAACACGAGGCATTCTTTGTAAGAAGAACATATGTAAGCTACTCAAAGTGACTGTGCATGCCGTTGTTGCTTCTCATAAGAAAAAGAATAATACAAAGAATTCCTGTTTGGAAGAGCCAAGTTTACATTTGATTTTTTCCATCCCAATGGTACAAAAAGTTTAGACACCTGGCTAGCAGGAAAAAAAACCCCAACAAACACAAATCTGACCAATTGCCAAGTCTCTATAGCATCAACTTTTAAGAAATAAAATGAACTCTCAAGAACTAAGAAAATAAGCAACAACTAGGAAAGCTCAGACTTCTGGGGTTTTAGATGAGTTTTGCATGGTAAAAGAACAACCTTTGTTTTCTTCATCCACAGAATCACAGAACAACAGGGACTGGAAGGGACCTCAAAAGATCATCCAGTCCAATCCTCCAGCCACAGCAAGACCACCTAGACCAAGTCGCATAGGAACATGTCCAGGTGGATTTTAAACATCTCCAGAGAAGGAGACTCCACAACCCCCCTGGGCAGCCTGTTCCAGTGCTCTGTGAGACATTTTTGTGCAAGTTTCACTGCATTCAAGCTGCTAAAATCCCTTCTTCCCACCACCTTAACTAGTCAATGAAACTGTAAGTGGGGGGAGTGATTTTTGATGTCCCCTTCTGCAAGTCCTTCAGCCTTCCTGAAAAATGTGTTATGTGTGAAACCTTGTCCTCATCTCCAGGGCTTCAGCCTCCTCCTCTCATCACAAAATCACAGAACATTAGGGGTTGGAAGGGACCTCGGAAGATCATCTAGACCAATCCCATTGCATGTGCGTGTTCCACTTGCCTCAGCAAACTGAAGACCTGCGAAGGTCAATTCCTCTTGAGAGGAAGGAGCAGTTTGGATGGAAAGTTCAGTGGTTTGGGTTTATTATCACTTTATTACTCACATTCAATTGCAACCCAATCCCAAATCTTTATCTTGAGCCAAGGAACACCAAATATCTTGTATCAGATTACAAACACTAAAGACAAATATGCTTCTGTATTTTAGATAAAGAATTGCTTTGATGAGAAGTGTAAAGAAATGAAAAATAACAGCAAATAAAATGTATAGAAAGTAAAATTTCTTAAGTTACAGGAGGAATCTACGTGAGCTTGTTTCAAATATTGTCAAGTGTTCTCTCCTATAGATAGAGCAGTTGTCTGAGTATAGCACAGAAAAGGACTATTTTTAATCCTGCATCATGCCATCCCCATATAACCAGCAGATGTTGACAGGAAAAAGGTCTGGGCTTTTGGTGGCTTGGGTTTTGTTTGGTTGGTTTGTTTTGGGTTTTTCTTGTCTCTCTCAACTGTCCAGATCTCTCCTCTTTGCTGCCCACACAGGAAACTTCACATGGAAGTTGCAGCCCTGCATATGGAAAAAAAACCCCTTGCAAATGCTCAAGTCCTCACAAACCATCAGCCTGGGTGACTAACTTGCTGTTAGGGGTCTGCACACCCCTCAGCCTCTGTTTTACTTCTTGGGAAGAACAACAGTTCTGGATTTGTGGTGAAGGGCTTGATGTCCATCTTCATTGGGACTAAACCACAGCAAGCATCCACCCAGCACTGCGCAGCACAGGCAAGCTCTGCCCTTCTCTCCTTTCTCTTCCTCCAGCTGGCCTGGCTAGCTTGGTAAAAGAAGTGACCTACAGATCATCACCTTGCACAAAGATCTCTTCTACCCTGCAGAGTGAGTCAGCCAACAGTGAGACTGAAGGGTGACCTCATTCATGTTGATAAATATTGGAAAAGTGGGCATCAGAAGGATGAAGCCAGGCTCTGTTCAGTGGCACCTGATGATGAAGGGGCAATGGGTGTCAGCTGGAAGATAGGAGGTTCCACATCAATATGAGAAGGAACTTCCTCCTGGTGAGGGTGACAGAGCACTGGAAGGGGCTGCCCACAGAGATTGTGGAGTCTCCTTCTCTGTAGATGTTTAAAACCTGCCTGGATGTGTTCCTGTGTGACTGGATCTAGGTGATCCTGCTGTGGCAGGGGGATTGGACTAGATGATCTTCCAAGGTCCCTTCCAAACCCTAATGTTCTGTGATCCTGTGAGACCCCTATGCACTGAATAAACCCCTGAGAATGATGCTGGAAGGAGGTGCTGTGCTCTGGGGCAGTGATTCATCCCAGGGACCAAGAGGCAGCCAAACCACAAGGATTTCTAACAGAAAGGGGTCAGGGGAGCAAACAGAAAGGAATTTTTACAACATAAAGCCAAAACAAAGGGGTTTGGGATAACATGGACATTGATACAATCTAAATGTAAACAGCAACACAAAGGTAGAAAGATTCTGACATGAAATGCCCAACTGGAGACACAGCCCATACTGCTAGTCATCCTTTCCTATTAATCCCAAATGGAGGGAGTACTTCAGGCTGATCTCAGTTGAAACTGCTCCCCTTTGCCTTAGCAATGAACTTCTGACTACATGTCTACAAGATATCCAAAACGATGTGACAGCTCTCCCAGCAACTTCAGTTCCTTCAAGCCTCCCCATTAATCTACAGGCTCCTTTGATAACTCGTTCAAGTTTGTCATTTGAGAAGTTCTTGCCTCTGCTTCTGTTGCAGAAGTCAGCAACAGTCCTGGAAATAATGTGGTTAAGAAATGGGCAAAACAGAGGGGAAATGAAAATCAAAGAGGAATCTCAGACGAAGAGAACACCCTTGATATGAACCTAAGTAGACAAAAGCTGAACGTGGTGAGCGTTCGCAGCGCCGACGCTTCACAGCGCCAGCCTGGAAGCAATTAGAAGTTATCTGGTTACATTACCAAAATTCCAAATATTTCAACTAACCTTTTCCAAACCCACCAGCAATTTTTACTTTGGTGGCATAAAACATTAAGGCCATTCAAAGAACAACACAGTCCACAAGAAATTGTGTTCTAGATGAAACAATAAAATCCCCAAAGTGGGAGCCAGCAATATGCTCTTGTGGCCAAGAAGGTCAATGGCATGCAGGGGTGGATCAGAAGCAGGGTGGTTAGAGATCAGGAGAGGTTCTCCTCTCCCTCTACTCTGCCCTGGTGAGACCACATCTGGAATAGTGTGTCCAGTTCTGGGCACCTCAGTTCAGGAAAGACACAGAACTGCTGGAGAGAGTCCAGTGCAGAGCCACAAAGATAATGAAGGGAGTAGAGCACCTCCCTGATGAGGAAAGGCTGAGGGAGGTGGGTCTCTTGAGCTTGGAGAAAGGGAGACTGAGGGGTCACCCCATTAATGTTTATAAATATGAAAAGGGTGGGTGTCAGGAGGATGGAGCCAGACTCTGCTCAGTGTCATCTGGTGATAAGACAAGGGGCAATGGGTATCAGATGGAACATAGGAGGTTCCACATCAATACAAGAAGGAACTTCTTCCCAGTGAGGGTGATGGAGCACTAGAAAGGGCTGCCCACAGAGATTGTGGAATCTCCTTCTCTAGAGATGTTTAAAACCCACCTGGATACGTTCCTGTGCAACTGGATCTAGGTGATCCTGCTGTGGTGGGGAGATGGGACTAGATGATCTTTCAAGGTCCTTTCTGTGAGTTCTGCGAGTTCTGTGATTATCACAGGTATTTTCATGGTTATTTTACATCACCCTCATGTTTTGGAGTAAGGATTTGGAATTGGAAGTGAAATTCAGACTGTGAAGTTTGAAGAGCAATCCTAACTTACGGCATGTTCCGCATCTTTCAGAAACATTAGCAAATGCTCACAGGGTAAATGGAACACTAGCTTCTCCCACAGGCTTCTAACTTGCCCAACTTCTTATAGAATTTCATGATGATGACAAAAGGCACAGCCCAGTAACAGCTGATCATCTGCCACAAATAAATCATCCTGAAGACACTTGTCAGATTTTTTTTTAAATGTACTTTAGAGCAGTGCAAGGTATTTTCCCATGGCCTTCTCCTCATCAAATGCGAACAAATTCTGACTCATTTCTAAAAGAAAGAAGAATAATCAAAGACAGGAATTCAGCCAGAGGCAGATGTTTAGCATGGAATATTTCAGCCTAGGAGTTTAAGTCTAACTAAATGGTGAGCAGCCAAGCACAAGGTTTTGTAAGGACACGTGTGAAGTTAGGACAAAAAGTATTAGCACACTAGCACTGCTGCAGGTCCATTACTATAGAGAACATTCACATTTCCATTTTATTCAAAAGACAGGCCATTGTTAGTTTCTGTTCCATATTTCTGAATAAGCAAGACAATGTCTGCATAAGAATGCTAAATCACAGAATCTCTGAACATTAGGGATTGGAGGTGACCTCGAAAGATCATCCAGTCCAATCCTCCTGACACAGCAGGGTCCTCTAGATCAAGTCCCCACAGGAACACATCCAGGCAGGTTTTGAACATCTCCAGAGAAGTAGACTCCACAACCTCCCTGGGGAGCCCCTTCCAGTGCTCCGTCCCCCTCACTGTGAAGAAGTTCCTTCTCATATTGATGTGGAACCTCCTGTGTTCCAGCTCACACCCAGTGCCCCTTATTCTATCACCAGATGCCACTGAGCAGAGCCTGGCTCCATCCTCCTGACACCCACCCTTCACATATTTATAGACATTAATGAGGTCACCCCTCAGTCTCCCTTTCTCCAAGCTCAAGAGACCCAGCTCCCTCAGCCTTTCCTCATAAGGGAGGTGTTCCACTCCATCATCTTTGTGGCTCTGTGCACTGGACTGTCTCCAGCAGCTCTGTGTCCTTCTGGAACTGGGGGGACCAGAACTGGACACAACGTTCCAGACACTGTCTGACCAGGGCATCCTCTAGTAACTCAGAGGGAGCATAAACAATGTGCAGAAGGCTTGATTAGTGTGAAGCCAGCTTACCTATACGATTTCCAACACAGCAGTTCTAAAGGAGTTAAAGACAATTCTGCTCCCCTGACGGGACTCTCTAGCAAGTCTGCAAAGACTGGGGACATGCCAGAAGACTGAAAAGCTGACACTGTGTTAGCACTCAGGAAGGGCAAAGCAAATGTCCTATGCTAACTGCAGACCAGCTGCACTGACATCAGATCCAGGCGAATGGACTGAAGAAGTACGGAAGGGATTAAGCTCAGAAATACACGGTGCCGTTCCACATGGGTGGTATTTGAACATGTAGCACGTGAGTGGCTGTGGGTCATAAAGCTCTCTAAAGCCCCACTGAGAATCTGAGACTAGCTTTAGCCAGTTTTTAGCTGAGACTTGAAATAGTACAGCTTTCTTACAAAAAAGAACCGTTTTCACCATCAGTAACATCCCCTTTAAACAGAAGGCAAAAAACCACTGACTTGATGGATTACAGTTAGACCTTACCAGTGGAGAATCATGATGGAGCAAGAGCTGTTCCAGCAGGATTTGTAAAGCAAACACTCGTGCTATTAAATGGCTTCATCAGTGACACAGAAGTAATTAAAAATATATATAAGGAACTGTGTGGGACAGCACTAATTCAAGCAAATTTGTGACTACATTAGGATAGGCTTGACAAATGCTAAGTCTGAAGAAACTTAAAACTCGCCTGGAGATGTTCCTGTGTGACTGGATCTAGGTGATCCTGCTGTGATGGGGGGATTGGACTAGATGATCTTTCGAGGTCCCATCCAACCACTAATGTACTGTGATAGCGGGATACAGGACAACCAACTGAACATGAAAACTCAGCATCATGCTGTGATGAAAACCAAACCAGACTCTAACACCTTCTGCAGGCCCTGGCCATACAGGAGGCTGAACAGCGAACTGCAGCTGGCCAGTGCTTTTGATGAGCCCAGAACTGGAAGGGTACACAATGAGTAGCTGTCCTTGCTGTAACATCACGCTCACAAGGTGAGAAGGTGCAGTAAAAAGCCATGCAAGTCACTTGAAGACTGATAAAAATGCTTTAGCAAGCCTTAAAGAGCTCAGCCTGTTTAGTTGATGAAAACAGTGAAGCAGCATTTTGCTGTGCAAGTGCCAGAGAGGGAAAAATGCCACAGACTAAAGAGCTCTTTAATCTAATGGAGAGAGGCTTTACAAGAAACAAAATGGGCAAACTGAAGCCAGACGAGCTCACACTTGGAAGAAAACCCACTTATAAAAGTTTGGGAGTGGAATTAAGGACAAACTCCCAATGCAAGTGATAGATTCTCTCTTCCACATGTTTTCAGATTGAGACCAGAGAACTTTCTGAAAAATAAATGGAAGTTAATTTGTGCTCAGAAAGGAGCAGTCGCTTTTCTATAGAGTAGATGCCTGAAATTTCATAGCCTACAGTCATTTCATAGCCTAGAGTCACACGCAAAATTTGAGTAAGAAATACTAACAATTCCTTTACATTTAAGCCCTACTTATCCATTACATCTTCAGAAATAGCTCGGTACTATCAGCCACTGGTAACTAACTGGGGAGGCCACATCTTGAGTACTGTGTCCAGCTTTGGGCACCTCAGTACAAGAGAGATGAGGAGGTGCTGGAGCAGGTGCAGAGGAGGGCAACTAAGCTGGTGAAGGGCCTGAAGAATAAATCTTATGAGGAAGGACTGAAAGAGCTGAGAGCTCTTGAGTTTGAAGAAGAGGAGGCTCTCCACAATTACCTGAAAGGACATTGTGGAGAGGCTGGTGCTGGTCTCTTCTCACAAGCCATGGTTATGTTCTATTTGTCTGTAGATTTACTATTTCAGCACTTACCCATGAACACAGCTGACTTTGAACCCAAAGAAAGAGGAAAAAGTCGTTATGAAGAAACAAACAGAACCAAAAAGACATCTGCACACCTATCAATTGAACCTTGAATTGTCCAACAACCCACTGGAAATGCCACTTGCCCAGGTGATGCTGGAAATCCATGGGATGAGAAGAATCTAGACAGGGGCTATTTAAAGCAAGTTCTCACTCTTTACACTCTGATGACTGAGACATTATAATCCACCATATTTAGCTGAAATGCAACATTAACTCTTAAGAGCATGAAACTCAAATCAGGCAAAAACCACAAGGGATATAAAGTTCAGTTGTACCCCTGTGTCAGCCACAGATACAGAATCACAGAATAATCCTAGTCGGAAAGGATCTCCCTGATCACCAAGTCCAACCAGACCCTACAACAACAAAAGACCTAAACATCTAAATTCCTGATTGACAAACACCAACTAACCCCTCCATGCTTGCCACTACAGCAGGGTGTGAAGCACCATGTCTACATGGTTTCTTAAATACCTCCAGGGATGGTGACTCAGCCATCTCCCTGGGAAGGTCCTTCCAGTGCCTCATTTTCTTCTGGAAAGAATTTCTTCCTAATACCCAGCGCAAACCTCCCCTGCCTCAACTTCAGACCATTTCCCCTGGGTTTGTCATTAGTTACTAAGGAGAAGAGTCTAACACCCACATCTCTACAACCTCCAGTCACATAGTTGTACAGGGCAACGAGGCACCTTCATCAGCATCCTCTTCTCCAAAAACACCTGCCCAGGTCCCTCAGCCTCTCCTCACACGACTTGTTCTTTAAAGCCCACACAAGCTTGGTTCAGAGAACGAGTCCTGTGAGGACCGAGGTCAGTACAATGTTTCACACTGTAGTATATGTATAGTGCTGCTTACCTGAGGGGGTTGTAACATCTGAAGAACACTGATGTCTCCAAAAGCTAATGGTGGATCGTTCTCTGTTCTGCAGCTGACACAACCTCTCTGCTAGCCCGCCCCTGCAGAGAATAACAGAACACTAAGTTTAGCCAGTAATCAGTGGTCACGTTTGCCACATGACAAGCCATAGGACACATGGAACACACATGCTTTGACCTTCAGACACAGAAACAGAGTAGATTTGCAGATTAGTTCTTCAAATGTTGATTTTCCACTAGACACTCTCCTAACAAACGAAAATGCTTTGGGTCAATACACACAGAAAGCTTTTTCACTACCTAGGTGTCCACAGAATCACAGAACATTAGGGACTGGAAGGGACCTCCAAAGATCATCTAGTCCAAAAACACAGAGGAATCACCTACATCAAATCCCACAGGAACATGTCCAGAGGGTTTTAAATCTCCTGAGAAGGAGATTCCACAACCCCCATGGGTTGTCTGTCTGCTCTGTCACCTCACCATAAAGATGTTCCTTCTCATACTTATGTGGAACCAACTATGTTCGATCTCACACCCGTTCCCCCTTGTCCTATCATTAGATGACACTGAGCAGAGCCTGGCTCCATCCTCCTGACACCCACCCTTCACATGTTTATAGACATTAATGGGGTCACCCCTCAGACTCCTTTTCTCCAAGCTCAAGAGACCCAGCTCCCTCAGCCTTTCTTCATCAGGGAGATGTTCCACTCCCTTTGTCATCTTCGTGGCTCTGTGCTGGACTCTCTCCAGCAGTTCTGTGTCATTCCTGAACTGAAGGGCCCAGAACTGGACACAACACTCCAGATGTGGTCTCACCAGGGCAGAGTAGAGGGGGAGGAGAACCTCTCTCGATCTGCTAACCCGCTCCGTTCTGATCCACCCCAGGATGCCCTTGGCCTTCTTGGCCACAAAGGCTCATTGTGGGCTCATGGTCATCCTGCTCTCCACCATGACCCCTAGGTCCCTTTCTCCAAAACTGGAATTTTCTGAGTCCCATCTCTAACCCAAGGACTGTAACCAAAAGGTTCCCAACTTTTTTTGTACCAGTACCACTTATCCTGGTAGGTACTGCCGACAGCTGCGGATTCAAAACAAACCAGTGTAACCACCAGTTATAACAGGTTGGGTTGTGTGTGTGTGTTTTTTTTCCCTGACAGATTTGTTTTTCTGTTGGCAAGGAGCACTCACAAAAATATTCTTTTACCCATACTTGACCTTATGATTCATTTCACAAGCTGGGTCAAGTGTGCAGTTTCAGTGGTCTGAACGCTCTCCAAGATGAAATTTAATTTAGCATTCCCAAGGTGAGGAGCAGAGGAGTGGCATCTCGCACAAATACATTTAAGGTAACACCAAAGCAATTCCTAGCCCTGGATTCAAAGCCAGGAGACATAATTTCTCCATTTAAGAATAAAAAGATGAATGTGTTGGAAGCTGTCTTTGGTCTACTACAAAGAGCTGTGGTCTACTAGAGAATTATTTGAGTGTTTTGCTTTGGATTCAAAGCAGTTCTTTGCATAAACCCCTACTTTGTTCTTTTTTTCAGTGCAAGGTTTTCCACAAGTACTGTCCAGGATATCAATAAAGATTTCACATAATCATAGAACATTAGGGATTGGAAGAGATCTCAAAAGATCATCTAGACCAGTCTCCCTGCCAGAGCAGTATTGCCTAGATCCAGTCACACAGGGACATAACGGGGCAGGTTTTAAATGTCTCCAGAAAATCACAGAATCACTCTGGTTGGAAAAGGCCCCCAAGATCATCAAGTCCAACCATCTACCCCAACCTTACAAGTTCACCCCTAAACCAGACCCCTCAACACCTCAGTCAAACGATCTTTAAACACATCCAGGGACGGCGACTCAACCACCTCTCTGGAAAACCCATTCCACTCCCTGACCACTCTTTCTGTGACAAAATTCTTCTTCATATTAAGTCTAAATCTACCCTGTTGTAACTTTAGCCCATCGCCTCTTGTTCTATCACTAATGGCTTGTGAGAAGAGATGAGCACCAACCTCTCCCTGGGCAGCCGATAAACAAGTCGTTGGGTTAAACTGGTTTAGGAATCAACAGAGTTAACACAGAAGCACCTTAAGATTATTTGTGCACATGAATAGAATTTTTTGGTCTAGAAAAAACAGCCAAGGGCTTGGCAAAAGCTCACACTGCAAATGTGAAACTGGGAGGATTCGCACCTGTGGAAACCAAGAAGGAGCAAAAAAACACTAAGCAGCACTTCAGGTAGGCTGGAAAAATCTCCCTTTGGTTAGCAGTTACTGAACAATTTCAGTTGCAAACAAGTTGAGGGGTTATATGAGAAGCAGTCAGCAGTCTTGGCTCAATTTCTAATGAACAGCTACATACTTTGCACAAGAATTAGATGGCCCAGCTAAACATCTTAGTAGTAAAGATCACAAAATGAACAACTGAGTTACAATCCAAAATGATCCAGAGGTTCTGTCCTTTACTGTCTCTCTTCTATGGCTGGTGTGGTTGGTTCGGGGCTGGTGTGGTTCAGTGCTCCCCTTTCAGAGAGCACAGAAAAACCTCCAAACCACCATAAAGAACCCACACTTAACAGGCTTTAAAACCTGCTATATTAAGGAGGAAAACAAAAATATTTAGAAAACCTTGGGCTCCAGTGGACTTCCAGGTAAGCTTAGCCTTCTACAATCCTGCTTTCAATATGGACTTTGAGACGCAGCAGCAGCGAGAAGTGGCTCTGGTGCCAAAGTCAGCACAGACCTTCACAGAGGATCATTCACTCTGCTGGTAACACTCTGCTCAGCCACATTCCCCCCAAAACTTGAGCACTCACGCATTACCACCCCCCAGTTCTTGTGAGCAAGACAGTTCTACAAACTCCCACAAACTGCCCACAGAGTTTCTCTTCTGGCCTGGGAGTTGCTCTCCGATGCAGCTGTAACTCAGCTTGGCTGCATGGTCTACATGAGCCACACTGCAGCAGGCAGATGCCAGCTCACCTAGGCTCAGAAATGCAGCCATTAGGCCCACTTGGAGTTTGCTTGCTTAAGGCTTGCAACTGAACTCTGTGGTTGGGCTACAGCAGCACACAGTCCAGAACTTCTTTCACTGAAGCAAAACTCTTCGATGGAGAGTTGTAAACTTCTACTGAATTTCTTCTGTGGACAACAGTCAAATACATGTATTTCATTTGATGAAATGATGCTAGAGAGCCCTAAGGAATGTACAAGAGAGCAGCTATTGGTGGCTCACAGGTTAATTTCCAGTCCTGTCCCTGAACAGAGGTACAGTTAGAGCCACAAAGATGATGCAGGAAGTGGAACATCTCCCTGATAAGGAAAGGCTGAAGTAGCTTGGTCTCTTGAGCTTGGAAAAAAGACCACTGATGGGCAGCCCCATTAATGTTCCTAATAATGGAAAGGGTGGGTGTTAGGAAGATGAAACCAGGCTCTGCTCAGTGTCCTCCAATGATAGGACAAGGAGCAACTACTAACCACTTACACAGAAGCTTATAAGAAGATAGTCAGTTTTGTCTTATGCGCAGACCCAGCCCCTGCAGTGTAGTGCACTGCCCTCTGTGACAAACCCAACATCTGGTGTGTATTTTTTTTGATATATATATAAAATTGGGAAAAATGTTTTGATTACAAATGTATGATTTCTGTAATCAAGGGAACTGAAAAGCTTTATTTAAATAACAAAGCCAGCAATTTGAGATGCATACTTAGTGAGCAGCACTTCAAACCTGCCCCCAAAATGTTTTAATATGAGCAAATTGAACCCATTTGGCAAATTGTTAATACAAAGGCTGTTCAGTGAAGCCAAACTGCTCAGATACAATCTCCACTGCCCACAACCTTTGTATTTTTGATCACAAAGCTTTCAGTACAACTATTTTGTTCCATGAAATCCCTGAAGGCAAAGAGATTTAACAAGCAGGAATCCATGTCCTCTTTCCATACCAAATCTGATCTTGCTGAATTCCTGTATTTAAAACAACACACTGCTATGCTGTCCACACTGTATGGTCCTTTGGCAACCAAAAGAAAGCTCAGCACCTAGTACACTCAGTTTCTGGTGGCTGCAGCTTCAACAGCAAGACTGAGTTTTATACCACCAGTGCCAAGTGTCAGCAGAAGGGAACAGAGTGTGGGCAGTGACCTCCAGGCTGCTGGTCACAGAATCACAGAACACTTGGGATTGGAAGGGATCTGGAAAGATCATCAAGTCTAATCCCCCTGCCACGGCAGGATCACCTAGACTAAGTCACACAGGAACACAGCCAGGCGATCTTAAACATCTCCAGAGAAGGAGACTCCACAACCCACCCTGGGCAGCACATTCCAGTGCTTTGTCACCCTTACTGTGAAGAAGCTCCTTCTCATATTGATGTGGAACCCCCCCCGTTTCAGCTGACACCCATTGCCCCATGTCCTATCACTAGATGACACTGAGAAGAGCCTGGTTTCATCTTCCTGACACCCATCCTTTTAGCTTCCAACTCCAGCAGGGCTAAGACAAATAAAAGAAATAAAAGAGAGAGCATTAGTGAGCAGTTTGTGTTGCTGTGTTTTGACAAGTCATTTTCACTCTCTCTGAAGTGCGGGTGATATCTATGTGTTTATTTATGAAGGTTTTCATTCAGCAGGCACTTACCAAAAATAACCCCACCATTCATCCAAGCTGACTCCTTTCCAGACTTCACTTGAGTTTAAGAGCAGTGAACCATAAAGCAGCTCATTATTGAGTTGTCTCCTTGTAAACTCTATACTCAGGACTCCATATGTTTCAAAACACTATAGGTTACACAAATATATACCCCCAGCTCAGCACTGGGCAATGCTCCTCCTTTTCTATTTCAAAGAAAAGACAGAACTCCTCTCATACTTCCAAGTTAACTGGTGAAGTAATTCAACTTCTACAACACTCAGCTGTCCATCACCACCCCATGGGGTGCATGTTGAAGAAGAAGGACCCCTAAGCATGCTGGCATTTCATTTGTCAACACTGCAAATCCATCAGCTACTACCAGCCAGCTTACAACTTGCAAAATAATGAGCAACACTGAACGCTGACAGTCAGTACCAAGTGCTCCTTCATCGTACAGAATAGTCCGAGTACGTATGAAAGGCGTGACTGATCGAAGAACACTGGCCACAGCTCCTCTACAAAGGCCCAGCCCCTCTCCAGCACAGAAGAGAAACTCTTCACTTAACAAGGGATCACAAAGTAATTTCAGCTCTACAGATGAGTCTCCCTCAAGCAGCTCTGACTCAACAACTAGATTTATAAGCTTTCACCTTGGATGAACCACCACTACCATGAGGGATGGCATTACTCTGTTGGCAATGTGGGCTACTTCTCTGGAATCAAAGCATAGCACAATTTCTATGTGATAGAACACGCAAAGACCAAAATAGACTGCAATAACTTCAAGTCCCTATAAAACTTGTCAAGTAATTACACACTGCTTCAAGCTCCAGGGTCCTTCCCTTGGGAAGGAATCAGTGTTTCTCCAAGTCACCATTTCCACGTCAAATCAACAGCATCTGAGGCACAGAACTAAAAGGAAGGTGCAATGGAAGATGTGAACTGTAACGCAGCAGACAACTTCAACACAGCTGTCAAGGGTCTACTGTATCTGTTGACACATAAATATCAAGAAAATATCATCCATATTTATTTGGCAGAAATACCAACTGAGTGTATGACAGACAGTGATTCAGGAAAAGCACTGGATGCTGGACTGTCTTGCACAGCAGTTCCTCACATTTCAATGCTCTGAGCCATCACACCCATCTAGAGAGGTGGTTTTTGTACAGTAGCCAAACCAATGAGGCAGACATAATGAAAGCCTCTTCTGGAGACTTAAGGACTCAAGGATTTGGAGTCTGCATTAAAAGAGCTGATCAACCCAAAGTAGAGCACTTCCCTTACGAGGAAAAGCTGAGGGAGCTGGGTCTCATGAGCTTGGAGAAATGTAGGCTGAGGGGTGGCTCCATTAATGTTTATAAATATGTGAAGCGTGGATGTCAGGAGGATGGAGCCAGGCTCTGCTCAGTCGTCTAACGATATGACAAGGGGCCATGGGCATAAGCTGAAACACAGGAGGTTCCACATCAATATGAGAAGGAATTTCTTCATGGTGAGGGTGACAGAGCCCTGGAAGGGGCTGCCCAGGGGGGTTGTGGAGTCTCCTTCTCTGGAGATGTTCAAAAACCACCTGGCCATGTTCCTGTGAGACTGGATCTGGAGGAACCTGCTGTGTCGGGGGACTGGACTAGATGATGTTTCGAGGTCCCTTCCAACACCTAGTGTTTTGTGATTCAGTGATTCCATGCAGTCTTTCACTACTCCTTTTCTCAGTCACTCCACACAGGAGGTCACCTCCCATAGGACATCCATGGAACAACGGTACCATTTTTCTGAGAGCCAGAGGTATCTTTCAGCAACCGCACTAGATAGTAGTCACTGGAGAATTTACAGTGCCTTCACTGTAAATGTCAATCAATCTCTACAGAGAGATAATATAGAGGCCCCTCAACACAACCTTAGCAATTAGATTTTCGCAAGTAGCATTTGAACCCTTAACCACAACTGCCCCTCCCATCTGGACATGCTCCTGTGCAACTTGATCTAGGTGATCCTGCTGTGGCAGGGGTTTGGACTGGATGACCTTTCGATGTCGCTTCCAATCCCTAATGTTCTGTGATTCTTTGTTCTTCTGTAGTGAGGTTTGGTCTCCAGGCTCTTGTTGCCTCAGCCAGTGCAGAAGAAGAGAGGCAAGAGGGAAAGCAGGATTACAATAGCTGCTGAGAACAGGGTGGGTGAGCACTTTCCACATCTCATGTGGCCTCCAGCGTCAAATGAAGTAAAACTTCATAGGCAGTTGGTTTTCCCATGGCTCTATTTAGCCAAAGTATCCCACAGAAAATATCTGAACTAATTCTGGAACGCCTTTGGAAATAGGTAAGCTTTTGGGGCCAGCTCCTTTCACAGTTTGCAAAACATTCACCTCTTCCTACCAGCCACTGAAAAAAATATTACAAAAATCACAGCTGGAAAGTTTTACACAGCTCTATAGCTCTTCAAGGTCCTTAACAGAAAAAGCAATTCTGATTGTCCTACCTCTCTTACAGCAGAGTAAGATGATTTAATAAAGACAGTCTTCCTAGAGATAAGTTCTACCTTTTTCAGGTGGTATAAAAAATTAAGTAAATAATAAAAAAAAGTCAATTGCCAGACTCTCACAATTCACAGAATATTAGGGATTGGAAGGGACCTCAAAAGATCATCTAGTCCAATCCCCCTGCCAGAGCAGGATCACCTAGATCAAGCTGCACAGGAACATGTCCAGGCGGGTTCTAAACACCTTTAGATGAAATCTTGAGCTTTCCCACTGAGGATGCAGACCCCACTCTTAGCACATAAATGAAAATGTTCTCCATCAACAGTAAAAGGAAGGATGGGAGAGACGTGAAAAGATGGCAATTACCTGTACAAGCAAAATAATTAGATAAACAAAACTCATAACTGAGGAATTTCCTGCCTGCTTCCCTCTTCCCAGAGGAACCCAAGGTGGAACCACAGGATGAAAGAGTGAAAAACCCTGCATGCTCTGCTCCTCTGGCTGCTCTGGACAGATTACATTCTGTATCACTGTGGCCAGGTTGGCTTTGTTTGCTCACTTTACAAGCTACTCATTCACTTACACACTTATTTCAGAGTATCTTTACTGCAAAAAGTCTTTTTTCACTATGACTGTTGATAGTAGAAATTACTGAAAAGCTTAACACAAAAATGCATCCGACTGGGTCTGACACATCTCTAGAGAAGGGCACTCCACAACCTCCCTGGGCAACCCATGCCAATATTTAATAACCCTGACTGTAAAGAAGTTTTTCCTTAGGCTGAGGTGAAAAAGCAGTTTAAAAAAAACCGCTGTTCTGTTGAAGCTACAGAATTCCTAACCCAGGCATGTTAATGCAGCAGCTGAAAGATCTTATGACTTCAGAAAACTACTGGGCAAACTTGTGAGACGAGAAACCCACTGAGGGTAACAAACAGCTCCTCAGTAGTGAACTGCTGAAAGAGGGAAGTGCACCTGGGCAAATTCCACTGTGTGTTTGGCCTGCTCTTACCATCTCCACACACACTTGCCTTTGGCCACTAACAGGCATCTTGACTTGTGTTAGAAATACTGTGGCCAGCAGGACTAGCGAGGTTATTGTCCCCCTGTATTTGGCACTGATGAGGCCACACCTTGAGTACTGTGTCCAGTTTTGACCACCTCAATACAAGAGAGATGTGGAGGTGCTGGAGCAGGTGCAGAGGAGGGCAACTAAGCTGGTGAAGGGCCTGGAGAATAAATCTGATGAGGAAAGACTGAAAGAGCTGGGGCTCTTTAGTTTGAGGAAGAGGAGGCTGAGAGAAGACCTCATCACTCTCCAGAACTACCTGAAAGGACATTGTGGAGAGGTTGGTGCTGGTCTCTTCTCACAAGCAATTAGTGATAGAACAAGAGGGAATGGGCTCAAGTTACAAGAGGGGAGGTTTAGACAGTGAAGGAAGAATTTTTTTCACAGCAAGGGTGGTCAGGCACTGGAATGGGCTTCCCAGGGAGGTGGCTGAGTCACCATCCCTGGATGTGTTTAAAGATCGTTTGGATGAGGTGTTGAGGGATGTGGTTTAGGGGTGAACTTATAAGGTGGGGTAGATGGTTGGACTCTATGATCCCAGGGGTCTTTTGTAACCAGACTGATTCTGTGATTTTACAGGGCTACAGCTTTAGTCTGACCTATATGGTTTTAAAGAAAGAAATAAAGCTTGACAGCAAAAGCAAAGCACTTCCAAGTCTAGAGATCCCCAGTAATCCAGACTTTCAGACTTGTTTCCTTGGCACCCCAAAATAACCAAGACCATTTTCAGGGATTTCTGGCTGTTTAACCAAAGAGAAGATTTACTTTGTAAGTAATGCATTGGTTGGTTACTGTACATAGAGTGAGCTGTAATGTAAGTCAGAACCTGATCTGTATGAATACAGGAGTTCTCTGCAGCAGCATGGTTTGCAGCTTGAAGCAGACCCCCACATGTGCCATGTCAGTTAAAGCAACTGTTGCTCATTCCATACAGGACTAGACCATTTCTGCACCGTGACAAACAGTGAATCATGAACATCAGGTTCCCACTGCTCAGGCTGGTTCACTGCACCATCTGGGTAACTTTTTAATGTATTTCACAGAATCATTAGGGATAGAAAGGGACCTCGAAAGATCATCTAGTCCAACCCCCCTGCCACAGCATGATCACCTAGACTGAGTCACACAGGAACACATCCAGGCAGGTCTTAAACATCTCCAGTGAAGGAGACTCCACAACCTCCCTGGGCAGCCTGTTCCAGTGCTCCGTCACCCTCACCGGGAAGAAGTTCCTTCTCATATTGAGAAGCTGACAACCACTGCCCCTCAACCTATCACTAGATGACACTGAGCAGAGCCTGGCTCCATCCTCCTGACACCCACCCTTCACATAGTTATAGACATTAATGAGGTCACCCCTCAGTATTTGTTTTTCTAAGCTCAAGAGACCCAGCTCCCTCAGCCTCTCCTCATAAGGGAGGTGCTCCACCTCCATCATCCTCGTTGCCCTACGCTGGACTCGCTCCAGCAGCTCCACATCCCTCTCGTACTGAGGAGCCCAAATTTCAGATGAATAAATGCACCTCACCTTCACCTAAATATCCCTCTGTCCTGCACTATTGCTCATCCACCTCTTGCCTGCGGTATCTTGGATAATTTTGCCTGAAACATCTAGAGAGAACCAGACAAAAAAAGCCACAAAGTACAGCATTTTTGCTGTATGTCTCCTACATCTGTGAGGCACCAAAAATCATTATTCGAGTGCAAAACCCACAGGAGCTCCAGACCCAGAGCTTTCACCACAGATTTTAAGACTGCACCGAGTTCCTTCTTGCTGTGTTTTCCTGTTTACTGTCATTAAGGTTGTGGTTGCATTCTACAATGGGTACCCTTGAAACACATACCTACTCCTCTCTAAGTATGCTCTTACAAATTAAAACCCCCAGGCACACAGCACATTTACCTCAGTAGCTTCCTCTTCTTCATGGACTCGGGTGGGGCTCTGGGGGCTTTGTCCAGCTGCTTCCCAGGGGTGCGGAGAAGGAGCTGAGCAGATCTCAGCCACTCACTGGCTGACCGTGCTGTAGCATCCCCTGCATCCACTGCTGACCTTGACTGTAATCTCTTAGCAGCTCCTGGAGTGCTGGGTGCCAGGTCTGTCTCTCTTTCTCCAGTGCTATCACTATCAGATGAATATTCAGAAATTTCTGTTGATGTTGTCTAAACAAATAAAAACATAAAGCTGTATGAGCAGACTGCTGATGAGACAGCACAGGTTGGTATATGTAGCTATTTACGGAATCACAGAATTACTGAGGCTGGAAAAGATCTCTGAGCTCATCCTGCCCAGCCTATGATCTAGCACCACCACAATCAGCTAGACCAGGACACTAAGGGCCAAATACAGTCTTTTCTTAAATGTCTCCAGGGATGGGGACTCCATCACCGTCCTGGGCAGTCCATTCTAGTGTCTGATCCAGCGTCTTCCTCACCTTTCTGTGAGGAAGGACTTCCTAACATCCAACCTAAACCTCCCCTGGCAGCTTCAGACCCTTCCCTCTCATCCTGTTACTGGTTGCCTGGGGGAAAAGCCTGACCCCCAATTGAGTACAACTCTCTTCAGGTAGTTGTAGAGAGGGAGTAGGTTGTTCCCCCCCCCCCCCGCCCCGAGTCTCGTTCTCCAGACTAAACAACCCCAACTTCCTCAGCCTCTCCTCATCAGACTTTCCCTCTAGCCCCTTCATTAGCCTTGAGGGAAAGTCTTATATTCCCTGTAATTTATGTTCCCTATAATCCATAAATTGAATGCTAATGCACTGGCTACTGTAACTTGGACAACAAAACAATCTATTGTCAGTCAGTGTGAACTCCTGAATATAAGGACCATGGAGGGACAACTGGGATGAGCAACTTAAGCCTTTTGGGAAAGCAGAAAGACAAGAGAGACTTGGAGACTGAGGGGAGAGCTGGCAGGGAAAGTTCATCTGCTTTGGCTCAGCTTGTGGCACTCTCCTCTACAGCTCCCACACTAGTAGGGCAAGACTGTTGGGTTGGCACCCTAAGGTGAGTTCTGTGCAGTCATTATGTACGTTCCACTCTCTTGACCCAGTATTTCTTACAGTATTGAGTATTAAGGAGTACTACTTCGAAAGAAGCACTTTGCCTAGTACTGAAAGAAATAATCTAAACCTCTGAAATAGGCAGAAAACTGAAAAACAAAAGCTGGACTCAGTCTTCAGGAGCTAACTGGAAAAAAGCCATCACTCTGTACAAACTCTAGTGGGGTGAACGCATGCTCAGTGAAGGGCTTCCATCACTGGGAGCACTGGGCTGCCCAGGTGGGGTTGTGGAGTCTCCTTCTCTGGAGAAGTTTAAAATTGATATGTTCCTGTGCAACTTGGTCTAGGTGGTCCTGCTCTGGTAGGGGGATTGGACTAGATGATCTTTCAAGGTCCCTTCCAATCCCTAATGCACTGTGATACTTGGACTCCTCTAGGAGATCCTGCTTTAGCAGGGCAATTGAACTAGGTGATCTGAAAAGGTCCCTTCCAACCCCTGCCATTCTATGATTCTATTCCATGATCAGCACTAGCCCAGCCCAAAACAGTTCAGTAGAAGAGGTCAGTTTAGTAACTTAGCCTGATCCCTGAAAGAACCACAACTCAATGCAAAACTATCAGGTTCACACTGTCGCTGTGGAACTAGGAAACCCCAAAGACTGACTTTGCTCCAGATCACAGAACAGGTCATAAAACAAATAGCCTGTTCCTCTGCTCTAACGCAGCGAGTAGCTCTCCACACAACAGACTCAGATAAAGACTTTAAAGAGGAAAGGGAGGGAAACCACTGCTTTCATTAATGTTGCTGTATGTTATTAATTAGTATAATCAGCTGAAACCAACATTTCTCAACTGTGCACAAAAACGAGGTTAGCTCTTGCCAATTCTTTAACACATTCTTCACCTAAATGATGAGCCAGTGTGTTAGTGTTCTACAAGCTCACCAAAGGGATCTGGAAACTGGAAAGACCTTTTAAAGTTATCCAGAGAAGTAGAATAGCTAAAAGAATGTAATTAATATCAGCCTCTTTAAACATAACACAGTCAACATTTGTCCCTTGGCAACAATATTCTCTGAAAACAAACTCCTTCCACATTGGAAAAGAGTCAGATAGAAACGGTTTTGAACAGCCCAGAAGCAGTGAGGAAGCACTCCACTGTTCACACCCCATCTTAATGCACTCTCCTGCTTTAGAAATGCTTTAATTTAGCTCGAATCACTATATTCCCCACTGCACATTACAGAGGATGCAATCCTGAAGTTCTCTGAGCAAGTAAAATGCAAAGAAAGCCCTTGGGATGGAATTCAGGTTAAGCTCATGTTTTAATCCCACTGACTGAACTAAGAGTTAAGAAGCTTTCCTAAGTAAAGATTGTCTAATCACAGAATCATTCAGGTTGGAAAAGACCCTTGGGATTATCGACTACAACCATCAACCCTACCCTACATGTTCACCCCTAAACCAGATCCCCCAACACCACATCTCAGCAACTTTTAAACTCATCCAGGGATGGGGACACAACCATCACCCTGGGCAGCCCAGTCCAGTGCCTGACACTCTTTCCATGAAGAATTTTTTCCTGATGTCCAATCTAACCCTCCCCTATTGGAGGTTCCTGTGTGACTTGATCTAGGTGGTCCTGCTCTGGCAGGAGGATTGGACTAGATGATCTTTCAAGGTCCCTTCCAATCCCTCATGTTCTGTGATTCTGTGAAAACTTGCTGTTAAAAAAGAAAGGTAACATATCAATTCTATTTAAAAAAGGATTAAAAAAGGGCCTCTCGTGCAGTCACTGCAAATCAGTGGCACGGAGATGAGCAGATGGGAGGGTTTCTCATCCCTGTTGGCTCTCTTCCCAAGCTACATCACTCAGTGAAACTTCTCAGTGGGGAAATGTCAGTATATCCTGACAGGATGTACTGACACTGTTGTATTGGTTAAACACTGTCACTCGCTCAGTCATCGTTATCAATCTTCTCTAGTTGGCATGAAGACACTCTGCGGAAAGGATGCTCAGTACAATCTCACAGATATTCTCAACAAGTTCGTTGGCTGAACTTAAGATAATTCAATGCTACCACATTAATGTTTATAAATACATGAAGGGTAGGTTTCAGGAGGATGGAGCCTGGTTCTTCTCAGTGGCATCTAATAATATGACAAGGGGCAATGGGTGTCAGCTGGAACATAGGGGGTTGCACATTAACATGAGAAGAAGCTTCTTCATGGTGAGCCCACTAGAAGGGCCTGATCTGCCCGGGGGGTGTTGTGGAGTCTCCTTCTCTGGAGATGTCTAAAACCTGCCCAGACATGTTCAGGTGCAACTTGATCCAAGTGATCCTGCTGTGACAGGGGAACTGGACTTGATCTTTTGGGATCCCTTCCAATCCCTAATGTTCTGTGATTCTGTAACGTGCTCCAGTAGGTCTGAATCTCTTCTCACTGACAAAAAGAGGGTATAAAACCCTATACAGACATGGAGATAACTTTCTGCAGATGGAGATCACTTAGTTTGTCATTTCCTTCCCTTAAAATAATACCTTTTTTCTCTTTACCTTACTAGATCATAGCTCACACAGCAGAACAACCACTAGGGTTTCTCAGTTGGTACCTTATGGAACCAGACTTTCCCAAGGTCACAGAACCAAACTACAGCAGAAATATATTTCACAGAATCGTGCCACCTCTCCTTTTACATACCCTTCATTTCCGATAGGCTACACTTGCATACTACAGGGCTCTCTGCTGTCACGCATGCCGAGGGACATCAATGCAGCAAACTTCTGCTCCACAGGGAGCTAGTTACAGACTGTGAGGAGATTTTGTACCTTGCATGGTAGTCTCCAAAAAAACAGAGCTAGCAGAAAAGCCACTGGATTTGCTACAATGAATATTCACAAGCATAAATCACTGGAGCAGTATGTCAAAGGCCCAGGCTATGCTAATGAATGCTCGGAGCCAACTCCACCAGAAGCTGGCTTGCAGGATTATAGGGAGTAGGGGAAAGGTAAAAGAAAAGAATTTTCCCCTTAATTAATCAACATAAAATTAATTCAAGCATTGTGTGCACAGATAGTACAGGATATTATTCAGCACTATAAAAGATAATTAAAGATAGAAAGGATTTAACGCTTGCAGTTCTCTTCAAAGCTTTGTGTTTTCTGAAGTTTTAACTGAAGCACTGAAGTCTGTGCCAAATATTTTCCTAGTACCTTAAGAAATAATTTGGTCTTTGGAAAGCCAGATACTTTCACTCCAGGGAGATAAAATTCAGATTCTACCTTCACACAAGAAACTTGATGTTCAAGTGCAGAGCTAGGCGTGTGCTGCTCTGTGGGTGACACCAAGCTTTCTTCTCACGGAATAACTGCAGCACCGCACGCAAAGTGCTCAAGATTAGGTAGCAGTGCGTGGGCAGAGATAACTGTATGACAGAAAAGAACAACAATGAAAGACATAAATCACCAATAAGGTATTTTTGGACTTCCAAGGCCAAACTGACACAGCAAATTAACCAAAATTGTCTCCCTGGAACAAGCTCCCGGCGCTATTACAGAGGCAGCGTGTATTTAACGTGGATCTCAGATAACGCCTAGGTGTTTAGCGAAGGACAGCATTCCGCCTCAGCACATGTGCTCAGACTGCCTGATCTGCCCTAAATATTTATCAGCGGTGTTGGTTCAGCGCAGTAGGAAGTGACACGTCCTGCTCCTCACACATTAACATCTTGTGGCTGCCATTACAGGAACCAGAGCTGTGCGCTGGGCAAGAGAACCACCACCTTGAGCACTGCTGGGTCTCTTCAAGAGCAACTACCACTAAACTGAGGGTTTGCTTCTTTGGCCCTGCTTGGCCTCTGCTAAACTGCAGCAACATCCCACTTCATGGCCACGGAATGAATTTTTTGCTATCTCCTAGATGCCACCACCCCTAGGCTGGAATGCAGGAGTTATTAGCAACAAAATCATTTACGCCAAAGAGCAAAGAAGANTACATGAAGGGTAGGTTTCAGGAGGATGGAGCCTGGTTCTTCTCAGTGGCATCTAATAAGGGGCAATGGGTGTCAGCTGGAACATAGGAGGTTGCACATTAACATGAGAAGAAGCTTCTTCATGGTGAGCCCACTAGAAGGGCCTGATCTGCCCGGGGGGTGTTGTGGAGTCTCCTTCTCTGGAGATGTCTAAAACCTGCCCAGACATGTTCAGGTGCAACTTGATCCAAGTGATCCTGCTGTGACAGGGGAACTGGACTTGATCTTTTGGGATCCCTTCCAATCCCTAATGTTCTGTGATTCTGTAACGTGCTCCAGTAGGTCTGAATCTCTTCTCACTGACAAAAAGAGGGTATAAAACCCTATACAGACATGGAGATAACTTTCTGCAGATGGAGATCACTTAGTTTGTCATTTCCTTCCCTTAAAATAATACCTTTTTTCTCTTTACCTTACTAGATCATAGCTCACACAGCAGAACAACCACTAGGGTTTCTCAGTTGGTACCTTATGGAACCAGACTTTCCCAAGGTCACAGAACCAAACTACAGCAGAAATATATTTCACAGAATCGTGCCACCTCTCCTTTTACATACCCTTCATTTCCGATAGGCTACACTTGCATACTACAGGGCTCTCTGCTGTCACGCATGCCAAGGGACATCAATGCAGCAAACTTCTGCTCCACAGGGAGCTAGTTACAGACTGTGAGGAGATTTTGTACCTTGCATGGTAGTCTCCAAAAAAACAGAGCTAGCAGAAAAGCCACTGGATTTGCTACAATGAATATTCACAAGCATAAATCACTGGAGCAGTATGTCAAAGGCCCAGGCTATGCTAATGAATGCTCGGAGCCAACTCCACCAGAAGCTGGCTTGCAGGATTATAGGGAGTAGGGGAAAGGTAAAAGAAAAGAATTTTCCCCTTAATTAATCAACATAAAATTAATTCAAGCATTGTGTGCACAGATAGTACAGGATATTATTCAGCACTATAAAAGATAATTAAAGATAGAAAGGATTTAACGCTTGCAGTTCTCTTCAAAGCTTTGTGTTTTCTGAAGCTTTAACTGAAGCACTGAAGTCTGTGCCAAATATTTTCCTAGTACCTTAAGAAATAATTTGGTCTTTGGAAAGCCAGATACTTTCACTCCAGGGAGATAAAATTCAGATTCTACCTTCACACAAGAAACTTGATGTTCAAGTGCAGAGCTAGGCGTGTGCTGCTCTGTGGGTGACACCAAGCTTTCTTCTCACGGAATAACTGCAGCACCGCACGCAAAGTGCTCAAGATTAGGTAGCAGTGCGTGGGCAGAGATAACTGTATGACAGAAAAGAACAACAATGAAAGACATAAATCACCAATAAGGTATTTTTGGACTTCCAAGGCCAAACTGACACAGCAAATTAACCAAAATTGTCTCCCTGGAACAAGCTCCCGGCGCTATTACAGAGGCAGCGTGTATTTAACGTGGATCTCAGATAACGCCTAGGTGTTTAGCAAAGGACAGCATTCCGCCTCAGCACATGTGCTCAGACTGCCTGATCTGCCCTAAATATTTATCAGCGGTGTTGGTTCAGCGCAGTAGGAAGTGACACGTCCTGCTCCTCACACATTAACATCTTGTGGCTGCCATTACAGGAACCAGAGCTGTGCGCTGGGCAAGAGAACCACCACCTTGAGCACTGCTGGGTCTCTTCAAGAGCAACTACCACTAAACTGAGGGTTTGCTTCTTTGGCCCTGCTTGGCCTCTGCTAAACTGCAGCAACATCCCACTTCATGGCCACGGAATGAATTTTTTGCTATCTCCTAGATGCCACCACCCCTAGGCTGGAATGCAGGAGTTATTAGCAACAAAATCATTTACGCCAAAGAGCAAAGAAGAATGCTGTATCTACTTGAATATGGAGAAGTGTAGGCAGCAACATGTAATTATTCAAAGCAGAATTTGGTCACAGATTGCACCCTCATCTCCTCTTAATGGTGTTTTGAGACCTTTAAACAAGTGGTTAGGGCTCCTTGTCTATGACTAATGAGAAAAGATTCACTGCACCCTGCAGACCAGCACTTCCGAACGTAAAGGAAATTGATTCACGATTATCTCGGGAGGAAGGATGCCGGCTACTACACCTTAAGCGCCACCATAGTCTACCCTGGCCTTACCCATGGTTGACCACGTTTCACAGAGTCACAGAACATTAGAGATTGGATAGTAGGGACCTCAAAAGATCATCTAGTGCAATCCCCCTGCCAGAGCAGGATCCCCTAGATCCAGTGGCACAAGAACATATCCAGGTGGGTTTTAAATGTCTCCAGAGAAGGAGATTCCACAATTGCCCTGGGCAGCCCCTTCCAGTGCTCTGTCACTCTCACCACGAAGGAGCTCCTTCTCATATTGATGTGGAACCTCCTATGTTCCAGCTGATACCCACTGCCCCTTGTCCTATCATTAGATGCACTAAGAACCGACTGGCTCCATCCTCCTGACACCCACCCTTCACATATTTATCAACATTAATGAGGGCACCCCTCACTCTCCTTTTCTCCAAGCTCAAGAGACCCAGCTCCCCCAGCCTTTCCTCATAACAGAGGTGTCTACTCCCTTTGTGGCTCTGTGCTGGACTCTCTCCAGCAGTTCTGTGTCATTCTTGAACTGAAGGGGCCAGAACTGGACACAATACTCCAGATGCACCAGGGCAGAGTAGAGGGGGAGGAGAACCGCAAGCTCCATCAAAAATTACACCTGCATTAGCTACTGTCTTAAAAGGTTACCCCAAGAATGATCCAATTCAAAGGAACTATACCAACAGCTGTTATCAAAAGAGAAGCAGATGGGACAGTTTCAGAGATGCCTTCATAGACTGGAGGAGCTGAAAGGGCTTTGACATAACTCTGCAGAAACGCATGGAACGATATGGCTGCTGTTGAGTCTGACCGACAGTTATCTTCTGACACTGGGCTTCTTGAAACCAGGTAAAGCTGTGGAGGGAGACAGACAGGAAAACTCCCTCTTGCACTTCAAAGAGTAAGGAAGTTGAAGTGCAGTCCATAAGGCCACAAAAAAGGGGTTCTACACCAATTAATGAAATAACTTGTATCACCACTTATCAGCTCCCCTATCTCGCGCAGACTGTCTTGAAGTGGAAAATGAGGTGACAATTAGGATTACATGCAGTGTGTTTTGCTGGGCACTCTTTTTTGCAAAGGCAGAGGTGCCTGGTTTTGTTTGTTTGGAGCTCTCGCCCCTAATCCTGCACCCAATCACCAGGATCAGGCAGCATCCTGCACGTCTCACTAATTTTCTTTAGAAAAATATAATATTAGAATAAGATCTTGCCCACATAAATAAACCTCCATGAATATCTCACCTTTGAAAGAAGCTTTGGAAGAGGAGTGATTTAAATCAAAACAAAATGGCCTTTTTATAGACCAAATGAAAGGGCTGTGTGTTAGTGACTGTTTTACAGCCAGGTAAGGAACACACGAGCGGTAAGGAAGATGAAATTGAAGCCATCACTTCTAAACCTCAGCTTTTACAAGGCAAACAGGTTTAGCAGGCTGTACCTCTGGAGATACATCCACGAGCTGTTCCAGCCTGCCTCTCCCAGAACAGGTTGTTCTAAGGCATGGAGCAGCCAACCGAAACAGGTGAGGCTGTCTTCTCAGCCCAGGCGCGGTTTTAGACTAAATAAATCAGCAAAGCAAGAAGCGCTGCGTTTATTTCTAGGCGTACTCTTTAGATGTAGAATTAAACTGAGATCCTGAAGGTAAGATGGAACTAAACAGCTGTCTGCTGGCACAAAGGCAGGAGAGACTCTCAGAATCATCACACAATGGCTTAGGTTGGAAAGGACCACAGTTTGTGTTCCAGTGCCTCACTTCCCTCAGCAAGAGTTTACTCAAAGCTAAGGGACATTGATTTGTGCTGTCTAGGAAGACTAAGGCAAATCCTGCTGCATTCTTGGCATCTGCAGCGTTAGTGCACCTCTTAAAAGCATCATTTCAGAGTTTTATTTTAGCATTAGGAGGTCAGTCTATGCTTTCCTAATGTTCTGCACAACCACTGACTTCTCCATCAGTCTGTGATCAGCACAACAGTCAACAGACCCAGCAGTGCTGAAACAGCCAACGTGGACAACCCGCACGTGCCTTTTCTGCTTAGACTAAATGTTTTTTTCCATCAGACAAGGACAATTTCAGCTTCTCCCAGGGAAAATGAGTGGCTGCTGGAGACGACTTGGCCCAATTTATGAATCCTATCAGCCAATGTTACGCTCAGGTGGATTACCCTAACCCTTGCTCTCCATTCCTTCCTTAAAACAAGAGGGGAGGGGGAAGACGCCACTTCACGTGTTGCGTCTTGCAAACTATTCCGGGACAGAACCAGGTCTCCTCTAATGCAACTGTGTATTATCCCACGCAGTTGAGCTCTCATCTTGATAAGGATCCTCCAGATGACAGAGACCCAGGTCTTCAAATATAAATACCTGACTCTGATAGGGCACGCAGATAATTACATCATTTCACAGAGAAGCCTCAACATCATGCACTGAAGTCTGGGCACACAAGAAAATTACAGTCAGCTCATAACACCACTTAAACAGGGTTTAGTTCTCAACACAGAAATAGCTACTTTCATGTTTCCAAGGAACAGATGCTATCGCACGGTTTGATAACCTACTTTCACATTCTTTGTTTATAGTTATTCTTTCGGTTTCATTTATTACAGTGAGCAGATTCAGGCCACGAAACCTCAAGTTTTATTATCTCTATTTTAGGGGATGCTATGGTAATTGTCCGGGTTAGAGCTTGGCGGCAACAAGAGGACTCAACTGGAAGGCATGATTAAAAGGCAAATTATTATTTATGAGCTAAATCCTAAACACCTGCAGGATTCAGTAGGAACTGTTAAGGGAGGAAACACATTTCCATCTTCAAGTGGCTCTTTTGTTTTGTTCCAAGTCTTCTGAGAGAACAAATACTTGCAACAGGAGGTAATATCTTCTACTAGACAGCCCGATTAACTGTTGGAACCCAGGCAAGCGTTCAGCACTAGGGCCTTCTGTAGCTCCCAAAAGTTTGTCAAGGTATATTTTTACTCAAAAACAGATCATTTAGTCTAAATCAATTAAGTCTTACGTTATAAAATGGATTCTTTTTTATATCTGTAGCCTCCACAGTTACAGAATCACAGAACATTAGACACTGGAAGGGACCTTGAAAGACCATCTAATCATGAACAACAACCCTGAAAAATGTTTAAAAAAAACCTTTCTATGAAAGAAATCACAAGAAAATACCTATCACTGCAACATGGAGCCAGGCTCTGTTCAGTGTCATCTATTGATAGGACGAGGGGCAATGGGTGTCAGCTGGAACACAGAAGGTTCCACATCAATATGAGAAGGGACTTCTTCACAGTGCAGTGACAGAGCACTGGAAGGGGCTGCCCAGGGAAGCTGTGGAGTCTCCTCCTCTGGCGGTGTTTAAAAATCACTCTCCTGTGCAACCTGATCTAGGTGATCCTGCTGTGGTGAGGGGATTGGACTGGATGATCTTCTGAGATCCCTTCCAATTCCTAATGTTCTGTGATCACTGCTTAGACACAACAGGGGCTAGACAAACGCTTAAAACATCTTTCATATCACATTCTCTTTCAAAAAGCAGGTGATAATCGCAAACATGCTATTTTTGAGATGAAAGGAAACAATTCTAGAGCAACTAGCTAATGAGAGAGTGCTCAGTGAAGTACAAATTGCATAAATTGACTTTTCAGCGCTCTCTGATCTGTGAAAGCAGAAGTTTCCTGTGAAAGCACCTAGAAAAGCACTTAGCAAAAAGGAAAAAAAAAGAAAAAAAGAGAGGAAACATAACTGGCACAGTGTTGTATTAGACACCCGTGCAACACAGGCTGCACCGCTGCAATACTGCTCTGCACTTGGGGGAAATTTTTTGGTTCATAATTTCCACAGAGACACACAGACATGAAATTCAGATTCCGTGCTTCCAGCTCTAGCAGTGCCGGCGTTCACAGCTACAGCACTGGCAGCTGAAGGAGACACCGGGCAGTACAGCAGCGCATTACATTCATTTTCTTCTACTCCCACTCACTCCACATTCTTCTCACTTGACTGTTCTCCCCTTTGCCCCATTTATTGCTTCACATCGCCTGCAGTGCTGCCCCCAAAGCCTAAAATAGTCGCTTCATATCTTCCCACCTCTTCACGTCTAACTTCTTCCGACCCCTTCCCTCCTCTCCAGAAGCACTTCCACAGCCTACCTGTTCCACACCTTTGCTTCATGTCTTCTTGTACACATACAAAAGAACCACCTTCACCTAAATGATGGTGAGAGAACCTCCACACAGACTGAAGAGGCAGAGGACCCATTTAATTGCTTTCCCAAGTCAGACAAAGAACAAACAAGAAAAGCAGAAAAATACATTAAATGTACTCTGCTAAAATGAATTCTCTTTGGAGAAAGAACAAAGGAGAAGCAGCCCAACACTAAGTTTACAGATTTTCTTTTAGATCATGCCGAAGCTTTGGAGGAGAAGGAAAATAAACTGTTAACTGAGTCAGGCGTTATAATTGAAAATTGTACTGTCATTACACACACAAGTTTTAGAGACATTCAGAGGTGCTAACTGCTGCTCCACTACCTTAACTTTCATAGAATGGTTTAGGCTGGAAGAGATCATCGGGTTCCAGTCCCACTGCCATAAGGCAGGGACACCTCTCACCAGACCTGGTACTCAAAGCCCCATTCAGCCTGGCCTTGAACACTTC
>VXBP01007516.1:0-78536 GCA_013400115.1 Rhinopomastus cyanomelas
CTAACATCCTATGATCCTATGATCCTATGACTTCCTTATATCAGTGTTTTCCCTATCTGTACGTCCTAGATCTTTCAGAAAGCCTAATTCCTACTTTGCAACTTTATCAGGAATTGATTTTCTGTGTTAAAACACCCTATCAATAATGTTTGAAAGATTTCGGCTTTCTCTGCTGTTCCTAGTTGACCCAGTGCCACATTTAGACCATCAAAGGTCAGTACAGACAAATCATCCCTAATATGCAACTAGACAGCTGCTGGGGAGCTCCACTAGAAACTACCTGACTTGGGAAATCTTGCACTAGTTCTTGCATTAATCTTCAGATTTAATCTTGCCTGCCTTTATAACTGCAGTTTCATCCTACTGAAGGAGTGCTTGTTTACTTACAGAGAGAAGCAAACTGCTATTTATAAAAACAGGCGTGTGTGCTGGATTTTACTATGCTGATTTTAGGAAACTCCTTGCCATGTTTCCTCAAGTCCTCAGGTTTGTTGTGTTCACAGTATTGTAGTGAATTGCTTTAATGTATGAAAGGACTCGGTCTCATCTGTGCACCCTTGATCCCTTGCGTTCAGAAACATATTAACATTTTTTATAACTTTGCATAAAGAGGATTAGATTTGCTAATTGTTTAGATTCCCTTTTCCTTGTAAATGAAGTCTGTCAACCCTCTACTTTATGGCTTAAAATTCAAAATAGTTCACCCATGGCTTACCTTAAACTTGTGCATAGCAGCTCTGTGCTTTAAGCTGAGTACCAAAGTCAACTTGGCTGGGCCATGGAGGTAGATGTGCTGTCTAACAGTCTTCTGGACCATTAGTGAAGTGTGCTGGTGATGAAACAAATGTATTACTGTAGTATCTGAAACTATCCTCAAAGAAACAAAGTACACGCTCTTCTTCTACTCTTGTGCGTAAAGATTGTCTTGCTGAGAGAGAAAAAGTGTTGGAGGGCCTAATCGCTAACTTCTGTGAGATGAAAGAAGTGTCCTGACTGGAAATGTTAGAAGATGCTTCCCTCAGAATTCTGAGAGACTAAATCAAGCTGCAGTTGCAGGTTAGGGATTTGGAGATGTCTAGAGAAGAAAATGACAACTTCCTTGTCTTTTCTAGGAGAAGGTAGGCCAAATGTCAGTGTTTTCCTTGCGCCCTTCGTAGCACGTAGTTTCAAGAAAATAGGTGAAAAAAGAAAGCATAAAAGGAAGGAAGAAGTAGAAAGCGTGGATCTTAGTGCTCAGTGTTCAGCAACCTGTAGTTCAATCCAGATTTGAGTAGATGGAATACCAAATGTAAAGTGTAGCTGTAAGTGCTTTGCTGTGTATGCTTGCGCACATATGCAGTTTCTAAGGCCTCAGGGGTGGGATGGTGATAATAAATCAGAGAAACGTTCATAGTTTCATGCTGCTTGTCAAGCTACATTTTCTGCTACTAGTGTTTTCTAATCACCTGGGGCCTGTCTTGAGTTGTCTGTACCATTTCAGTATCATTTTCTGTATTTGGAGAAGCCACAGGAGGAGTGTTGTTTGGTAGCTGTCTGAGCCATTCATCAACCAGATAAGCCGTTCTTGTTTATGTGTTTCTCAGGAGTTAAACATAGCTGCTTTTGTTCACAATAAACTGATTCAAATTTGTTCTGTGGTGCCTGCGCACAGGTAAATCTCCATGTGCCACACAGGAAGATATTGTATGAATCGTTCTGGGCATCACAGGTCACTTTTCCTGAAGAGCAGAGGTTATTGTGTATGTGACTGCATGTGATGTCATACACCCGTAGAAAACAGACCTTTCATGTCACTTACACTGATTGTGCATTAAGGGTGGCCAAAAAGGTTGAATGGCTTTAGTATGGCTGTGAAAGTCAAGGTCATCTCTGAGAAATATAAAAAATTAAGGACTGATTGTTTTTCATGCTAATGTCACATCTTCCTGAGCCCAGTCCTTTCTCAGCTCTTGCTTTAGCTCACTTTTGCTGCTTATAATGTGTACTTAAAGCACTGTAGTATTCATCACCTTCCATGAGAATATGGCTAGCAGCTTGTCCGTACTGGCTTAAGTTGCAAGGGACTTCAGGGATCATCTAGTTCCAGCCTCCCTGCCACGAGGGAGGGGAACCACCTCTCACTAGACCAGGTTGCTCAGAGCCCTATCCAGTCAGGCCTTTGAACACTTCCAGTATAAGAAAGACATTGAGGTGCTGGAGTGAGTCCAGAGAAGGGCAGTGAGGCTGGTGAGAGGTCTAGAAGACATACCCTTTGAAGACCGACTGAGGGAACTGGGGTTATTTAGTCTTGAGAAGAGGAGGCTGAGAGAAGACTTTATTGCTCTTTACGACTACCTAAAAAGAGGTTGTAGTGAGGCTGGTGCTGGTCTCTTCTCCCAAATTACTAATGGTAGGATAAGGGAAAATTACTTCAAGTTGCATCAGGGATGGTTTAGATTGGATATTAGGAAGAAGCTCTTTCCTGAGAGAGTGGTTGGGCTCTGGAACAGGTTGCTCAGGGAGGTGGTGGAGTCACTGTCCCGGGTGGTGTTTATAAAACAAGCAAATAGAGCACTTGAGACCATGGTCTAGGAGTTAGGGAGATGTTGGGATGAGGGCTGGACTTGATGGTCCTAGAGGTCCTTTCCAGCCATGATGATGATTCTGTGGTCCATGCCCAACCTCCCTTGGGCAATCGGTTCCAGTGCTTTGCCACCCTCATAGTGAGCAATTTCTTCTTGGGAGCAGACCTCTTTTGGCTTGAAACCATTCCTCCTTGTCCTGTCACTAGTCCCTTAGGAAAAGTCCCTCTTCAACTTTCATGTAGGCCCCCTTCAGGCACTGGAAGGCTGCTTAGGATACCCTGAGAGCCTTCTCTTTTCCAGGCTGAACAGCACAAATTCCCTCAGCCTGTCCTTGCAGGAGAGGTGCACCAGCTTTCTGATCATCCTTGTGGTCCTCCTCTGGACCACACTCCAGCGGTTCTGTGTCCTCCTCCTGTTGGGAACTCCAGAACTGGATGCAGTACTCCAGGTGAGGTCTCACAAGACCAGAGCAGAGGGGGAGAATCTCCTCCCTTGATGTGCTGGTGGCTCCTCTTTTGATACAACCCAGGATATGGCTGGCCCTCTGGGCTGCACTCACGCATTACTGGCTCATATTGAGCGTCTTGTATGCCAGCATCCCCAAGTCCTTCTCCTCGGGACTTCTCAATCCATTCACCACTCAACATGTATTTGTGGTTGGGATTATCCCAACCCAGATGTTAGAACTTGCATTTGTAATTGTTGAGCCTCATTCAGTTGGCATGGGCCCAGTTCTCAAGTCTTGTCAAGTTCTCTCTCAGTGGTCTCCCTTCTTCCATTTTGCAGACCACGCTACACACAGCTCAGTATCATCAGCAAACGTGCTGAGGAGCACTCGGTGCCACTGATGGTGTTGCTGACAACAATGGGTCCTCGAGGAACACCACTTTTAAATGATCTCTACTTGGATATCGTGCCATTGACCACAACCCATTGAATGCAGCTATCCAGTCAATGTCTTATCCACCAAATGGTCCATCTGTCAAAATCATGTCTCTTTTTAAGAGACAGAGTTGTCGTGCAGGACAGTGTCAGATGCTTTGCACAAGTCCAGGTAGATGGCATTGGTTGCACTACCCTTATCCACCAGTGCTCTAACCCTGTTGTAGAAGGCAGCCAGATTTGTCAGGCATGCTCTACCCCTCCTGAAGCTGTGTTGGCTGTCACGAGTCACCTTCTTATTTTCTGTGTGTCTTAGCATAGTTTCCAGGAGAATCTGCCCCATGATCTTGCCAGGTACAGAATTAAGACTGGCCTTGGGTCATCTTTTTTAGCTTTTTACAAATGGAGGTTATGTTTCCCATTTTCCAGTTGGTGGGAACTTCACAGGACTGCTATGATTTCTCAAAGATGATGGATAATGGCCTGCCAGATCATACACAAATATGTAGGCTACCTGCAGCAACGTTGTCTCAAACATGGAATCCCTGAATGTCAAAATACCATGACAGGTTTAGTACAAACTCTTAATTCCATTTCTACTGAGATTTAGTTGACAGCCTGTACTGAAGTAATTGTAAAAATAGTTAGCTTCCCTGTTATGTGCCTGTGGGTCAGAGAAGACAGAGGGGTATGAAATCCTGACGTTGTATTTAAGCTGCACTTACTGTTTCTTGAATTAGGTATATGCTTCCCTGGTTGCATCTGAGAATTGCTCTAATGTTGCCTTACGTCTTCTTCCAGTGTGTTGATTGTAATGAATTGTATGTGCTGCACTTCTGTCGTGCTGCAGAATGTAAGAACCACAAGGGCACTTCTTGAAATTTCAGCAGTGAGTAAACAAAAACATGAAGAGGAACCTTCTGCCCTGCACAGATCGCACTGACGCCACTTGTATGCCACGTATTATAAAGAATTGCGGAAATACTTCTGACTGAGTAAGTAGGAAGGGTAGGGATGCTTGGAGTGTGTTTTCCTGTTGTCCAGCTCCTGGAGAAGTGACTCATTCCCACGGAAAGTGGTGTAAGATGCTACCATTGTCACTGAACTGTAACTTGGTGTAGGCTTGTAACAAACTGCTGAGCAAAGACTCAGACCTTGGTATCGGTGTTACAATAACCCTTGTGTTATGTTTGTGCAGTGTATTTGCACTGACGTGTTCTTTGCTGATACAGTGGTTAGGTCTGGAGACCCAAATATATGAGACAATTAGGAAAGGAAAAACATTTGCACACTGGGAAGAATTAAATACCTAAGCTGATATCTAAAGCACAAGTTATGCAGCTAGAAAGAGCTTGTTCTAGAGGTCATCTGGATTCAGTCTAGATGATGAAGTTCTACAAAACTGACTGCTTTTCCTGCAGGGTTTTCCTTTTTTCTGACCTGCCACTTTTTCTCCAGCCGGAGTTGCTGGTTGCAGTTAAGTGGATGTAGTCTCTTAAAGAAACATTAAGAGTTAGGAATGTAGAAGAGTCAGAGCCAGCTGCCAGCACTGTCCCATCTGCATTATCAAAGAATGCACCAGGAGAAGCAATAATAAGTTGGGGTATCCTGCACTGGGCTACCTGTGAAGTACTGACATAACAGAAAGACAGATTTCCCCCAAAAGAATGCGTTCTCGTTAAAACTGAACAGGGGAATGCGCAGTAACAACACTGCTGCTGTGCTGCATGTAGAACACTGCCCACAAGGAACTGGTACTCATGGACAAAGGGATTTGGATAGGAATTTACTCTCCTACCATTGTTGGGCACAAGTTCTTAGATTTGTTTTTTAACGTGAATAAACACAAAATGACATAGCAGATCCCATGTCAGCCAGAAGAGCCATCTGTGGTCTAACCCTGTGACAAACAGTATAGCAATAATTCCAGTGGCACCAAAAGTATGGAGCTTGCCAAAAAAGCAGATGCTTCTTTTGACATGCATCTTCAGTGCAGTGCTGTTTCGATCCTATAATTGCTCTCTATGGAGGAAAGATGGATGGAGTAACCAGATGAGCAAAATGATGAAATTGTAGTTTTGAGGAGAAAAGCGGGATTTTGTAAAATAGCAAAAAAAGAAGAAAGAAATACGATAAAAATAATCTTGAAAAAGGCTGAAACAAAGCCTTGTGTAGTTCTCCTATGTGCTTCATGAAACCTGTGGCACTTTTTAAGTAAGAGAAAGTACTTGGAAGAGATTATCAAAAATCTTAAGCCTAGTACAATAGGGAAGAACAGTACTTTAGAAACTTTTCTGCAGAGTTTTTAACTGTTCAAAGGAAAGCATTTCCTTCTCTATTATTTTAAGGAACTAAACATCAGCCAAACATACTTTTTTTTTTTTTTACTGTATCACTTGTCCTTGTGATACAGATGTTCAAATATTACAAATATGAGAAGGAACATCTTCCAGTGAGGGTGACAGAGCACTGGAACAGGCTGCCCAGGGCAAGTTATGGAGTCTCCTTCTCTGGAGACGTTTAAAACCTGCCTGGATAAATTCTGTGCGACTTGGTCTAGGTGATTGGACTAGATGATCTTTCAGGGTCACTTCCAGTCCCTAATGTTCTGTGATACTCTTGGAAGGAGAGTAGCTCTGTCTAAACTGCACCGGTTTGTAACGTGGAACTTAGACTCGTCAACAGCAGCTTTTATGAGATACACAGCTGGACTAACCACCAAAATGCAAAGATGCATGGCATCCTAAATTCTTAAGAAGAGGATGATCCTGTGAATGTTGTGTGTCTACTACTTTATGAAATTAAAAAACCAGTGACCTGTGCCCATAAAAACATGCATTTAGAAATATCTCGAATACAAGTACATGAAAACAGTAAGTTTTTAATTGCATTGAATATTGATGGTGCCCCCAGTTGTTGGCACTGGAGATAAAGTTCACAACAGGTAGTGACAAAAAGGGTAAACAAAATAGCAGTTGAGATGGACATCTGCATTGCTCTAATAGAAGAGTCTGTCCTCTGAACACAAGTTACTGCCTTATGTGATAAAGTCTCACTGCCAGAGCTTCATTTTGCAGGTTTCACTTAGAGAAATGCAGCAACCCTGCTCACATGCTGTCTCTAGTTTCCTACAAGGCAACAAGAAAATACCCAGGATAAATCCAAGTGTCTCATTTTCCGTATGTGTAACTCCTACCTGTAATTGATGGTGCTGCTGTTGTTATGTTACTATGTCTCATTACACTATAAATACACTATGAGGATTATATAAATTATTTATTTGTAGATCTCAGTCCATATAATACAAGACTCCACAAATAAGAAAAACCATTTTGTATTTTTCATTTGCATGTTGTATTATAGGATGTTTCTAATAGGTTTACATTTTTTTCTGAAAAAAAACCAAACCTCCAGTGATAGGAAATTTTGTATTATCCTGATCAGATAACACCTCTACTTTGAGGTGTTAACAATGCATTTCCTGATATTCAGTCTTGCTTAGGGTAACTTAATTATTAAGCAGTGGTTACAAACAAGAAAATTGAGAAGTACCATGAATTTGAGGGCTGAGGAGAAAGCAATAGGATCGATGATGCCCTTTCAGCTTCCGTTTTGCTCTGCTTCCTCCCCTCCCATGACAGTGGATGCTGAGAAGCTAATAATTTTATTAGCTTATGCTCACTGCCGCACCTCACCTTCTGCTGTCAGAGGGCCCTAGAAAGGGAACAGCTGATCTACGCAATATTTTCTTATTTTGCTGATGAAAAGATCATGTGGGATGGTGTCAGAAGCCTCATTCAAGATCTCTAGGTATTTACTGCTTCTGTGTTATCCTCTAAGCTGGTTGTACTGGCTTACTGAAGCAGGTTAGGTTGTTTTGGTGCAATCTGTTTTTGACAGATCTAGTCTGTCAGCCTTTTTAGTGGTTTTGTTATCGTTTAGATTCTTGTGAGCTGATTGGTAAGAATTTGGTCCAGAGTATTTCTGTGAATTGAACTTGGGCAGGCTGCTGTAAACTACTGTGGTCTGCCTCTTCCCCTTTAAAAAAGAATAACTTGCAAGACATTTGATGGCTGACAGAGAAGTGTAACTATTTGTGGGAAAACTGTATGTGCCAGCTGTAGTTTGGCTGGACAATTTTTTCATGTGTTGAAAAAATGTAATGTTTCAAATTTTTTCATGTATTAAATAACTTTAATGAAGTACAGCTATTGTCTGAATACTTGTTCTTTGATTTTTCTTCATCTGTTTTGGACTGACATCTAAAAAGTACTTAAGTGGTGGTGATGGGTAGGACTTTCTTGTTTAATTAACATTACAGCATAGTCCTGTATACAGTGTGAAGAGACCACTATGACATATTAGTTTAGGTGTCTCTATACCTCTTATATCAGCACCAAAATAGTAATCTGTCTGATGGGTATATGCAAATACTGCATATCTCCACTTTCCCCTTTAGCCCCATACCTGCTCCCTTTCATGTGCTTATTGCTGACATTTCATTGACTGTGCTGGAAGTATGGCCCATGCCAATGTGCCGGATCTTCCTTCTAGCAGGAAGGGCCTGTGGCCCTTCTCCCATCACATAACCTGAGACGTAAAAACCTTATCAAGTAATTATTGACCTACAGTCTCTAAGTTCTGTCGTCTGAGCTGCCAATCAAGTGCCTGTATTCAGTATGTGATTCTCCAGCTTGAATGTCACCATCCCTGGTTTGGTCTGATCTACTGCATGACACAGGGGTTTCCAAGGGAATTGCTTTTCAGTTGACGCATTTTTCCTACCAATGATATCTTGGATATTTTCTGTTGTGGAGCATGTAGTGAGATTTTGTGGTCTGCTCTTCAGATGTACCAACAGGTGTGTAACTCAAAGGAGGAATTATTTTCATTACTTGGATTCATTCTCGTGTGCTGGACCTGCCTACCTTTCAGAGGCTTCTTTAAACCCATTAGTATGTGAGCTAAGCCTCTCTGAAAGTTGATGTGTTTTCTTCTAACTGTATTTTGAATCCTTGGGTTGGAACAAAAATTGACATAGTCTAGGGATTCAGTATCATTTTCTCTCTGGATTCAATGCAAAAGCCTTGGCTGGTTTCACTGAGGCAAACAGGTCTCTGTATTTACCAGCATCAACTTGGCAGTGAATTCTTTCACATCAATGAAGGGTTAACCACAAAAACAAGTACATGTTTTTTTTGTCTGGTAGATCTTAGTACCCAGTTACCTTCAGGTACTTCAGGGTATTGCCTTTATATTCCTTTCACATTGACTAGCCTTTGGATTGCTGCAGCCTGTTCCAGTTTCAGAAATTCAACCTCAGATATCTTGCCTTAGAAGTGCCTGTAGTAGCTCTGCCATGGTTAGGACATGGTGCCGATATGTTATTTCAGTGCAATCAAAGTATAAAACTGAGAGGGAAGAGGATGCAATGATTCATGATAAGCAAGTAGAAGGGAGAGGGGTAGAGAGCATCTGTAGAAAAACAGAATGTAGCCCGGTTGAGCACTGATGTCTCTCTCTGTTGTGGTAAGTTTTGTGCTGTGGTGTGGCTGGTTTTATGTGTCCAGCACTTGTCTCTGGACTGGGGAGTCAGTTGGGGAGCATTTGAAATTCCCTAACTGTGTGAAGTCAGTGGAGTAGGTGAGCTCCTGGCAACTTTGAAACTTGTTCATCATCACTGAAACTTCAGAAGAGCTGTCTAAACCAGGAGGGGCTTCCAGCATCCATTGCTTTCTTTGTTGTTGCAACCTCTCCTGGAGTCTTGAAGTCAGAGTTTTTGGGGTTTTTTTTAGTAATAATAATAACAATGTTGGAAAACCCCCTCTATTCTCAGAGAAAAGACTGTTGGGTAGCATCAGCATGGGTTTTGTTGTATGCGTCAATGTGGCCAGGATTATGCTTCCTTTTTTCAAGTGTCTTCATGAAAGACAATGCATAGACTTGGAGCTTTGTTTCATTGCTAAAAGACTCTTGTTGCATTAAGCTTTAATATATCTAATTCAAATAATATGATTCCATCCCCTGAAAAAAAAGTGGGAACGTGACGTTTTGTAACAAGCTGGGATGGTTTACTTCTGTACCGTCTGCTGTTAGTGATTACTGCTTTCTGGTGAAAACCATTTTAGTGCAGCTGTGTGGCTGCGAGGGGTGGTTTGTCGCCTCGCAGTCCTGAGGAGGAAGGAGCAAAATTGCTGTCAGTGGGGAGAGAGCTTGCGTTGATTTCAGAAAAGCCTAGGGGTGAAATTGTTAGGTGCATCTGAATTGTGGCCAAAGGTTTATGCTAGACGTTGTCTTGTAGACATTGTCTTGATTGCTGATAGAGAGACTGTCTGTGAAGACCTTTTAAAAAGAAATTTGATAAAAGTACCACCCACTCCCCCCTTGCATTTATGCATTTAGAGGAAGGGCTGCTTAAAGGCTCAGAAAAGAAGGTATATTGAATGCTTTTGTTCTTGCTGACAAAGTAGTTCAAATTAATTAAATTACAATGGAGTTGAAAGACAATATCAATTAAAAAGTCAAAGTGAAAATAAAACTTTAAACTTTCTTAGATATGCTGTGATATCCATCGGTGTTTTTGTTTCCTCTTATTTGCTTTTAGTGTGGAGACCAATATTTAGAAATGTATGTTATCTGTACTTAGAAAAATAGTTTTCATAAAACTTGGCAGTAACATGTGGCTAAGAAACAGGGCATAACTCTTTATTTGTATCTTGCAAAGCTCCTCTTAATTTTATTCCTGAAAGTACAAGTATTAAAGCCAAGGTTTGGTGGGTTTTTTTTTTTACCCTGTTCAGTGTGATTTTTTTTTTTTTGTTAGTATTTGATTTTTTCCAACGTGTTTATTGCAATCTATGATGCCAGCTGTAGTATTTTGGGCATGTTTCTTTCAAGCCAAGATATGGAAAGTTCAGGGAGCTTTGGAGAGAAACCCAGGGCTGGATCTCCAAGTTCTTCTGGGCTCTCCGTGGTATTTCATAACAGGGAGAGTCTCTGCTTGATGCCAGCCTCCACCCACGGGGTCCTGTCTTTTGCCAGCACCTAGTTGTTTCTGTTCCGTGTGGCTGCATCACCAGCGCCCATCTTTGCCATCTAAAGCAAGATGGAATAGGCTTGGGTCCTGGGTGTCCAAATAGCTCTGTATGATCATGAGGCATGGTAACCATGGTCTTAGCCTTGTGCAGTAAGTCAGCCCTTTCTAGAATAGGCCTGTTGACTCTCGCAGCACTGTTCTTTACTTGTGCAAAGAGAAGTTAAGGTCAGTGTATTGAAGTAGGAAAAGGAGGCACATTTCAGAGTTCTTCACTCCTGAGATTTTCAACATGAATCTGGAAGACCCAGCTTCTGAGATGCTCTCTACATTTTATACTGAGGTTATCCTGGACACGTTTAGAAAGCAGCTGATTTACTGAATCTTCCTGTGCAAGTGCTGACAGACTGAAGAACAACAGTAAGAGAACCTACCCTAAGGCAGGGCATGTGAATACAGCAGTGGCAGATATTTCTATTTCTACTGGTTGACTCATGTCTACTGAGAATTGGACTTGGAGAGGTCTCCAGAAATTGAGCCTCACTTGAAATAACATTTCAGACATGATGGAAGGCATGAACTAGAATAGTGCAGGACACTCGAAATGGCATCTCCACTACAGCTCTCAGTGTGCAGGCCTAGTATAAGTGATCAAGGTTTTTTATTTTCTTATATAAAGGAAAATGATAAAAGCGACTGTCTTCGTCAGTGAACAATTTCTAGTAAACGCTTGGAGTTCTTTGTTTCCAGACAACCTCTTTCATTCCAAAGTTGAGCACTAAGTGTGGCAGTGTCTTGCTTCACTAGATGTGGCACCTTCTATTTTCACTGCTTTCATTTTACATGTTAAGCTCTGTGTTACACAGTCTAGTAAATACATAAATAGTAAATCCCCACTTTAATCCAGCAATATTCCAGATTAATTTAATGTTTTTTATCACTCCTGCACACATCCACAAAAATGTATGGAAGTTTTTATATCCATGCCAGCTACCGAAGGTGTGGTTTGAAAACACTGTTCAGTGAAATGAGGAAGGCTTAGCAAAGTCAGGCAGGGTAAGCAGGTACTTGAAGCTTAGTCACCTGAATGAAGACACACAAACACCAGTGACAAGGTTTTGAAACAACAAGCTGATCAGAGTAGCAGTTCAGGCTAAATCAGATAGTTAATGTATACTGTAATTTATGGTTTGAATTTAAAGTAGGTGTGTGAGAACTGGCTCTTGTTAAAAGTCACGGTACTTTTCCCATCAGGAATCTTAGTTGAGCGAAGGAACTCGTAATTAAATGCTAACGTGTTATATAACTTTGCAGACATGCCTTTATAGCACAAAGTTAGAGACTTAAGTGGATTGCTACCATAGTAATCATGCTGTTTTGGGATAGTCATTATCCATGTTATCTTCTCCTTGTTGGACTTTGTTTGGACTTCTGTAGTCTGGAGGCAGCAAGGATCAGTATCCTCAACTCCCAGGTCAAAGGAATTTCTCTGGGCAGTTCAGTTTTGTTTAGATTGGGTGGGTTTTTTGATATGATGTTTTTTCCCCATTGATAACGAAGAGCTGCTTCTCCTCTTTGATGGAAAAATCCTGCTCTTGACTCATTTCTAGTCCTGAAGTGATTTATAAGGTAGACAGGAGTGGTTCATGTGAAGATAGGTTTTTTCCGATACTTGTGATTATTCCTGTTTGGGTGTTCTGTTCAGGAGAAACCCCTCCGCGGGACTGTTCTGTCACTGAACTTTTACATTTTCCTAACAGGCAACCACAGTTTTCCCATTGCTGAAGTTGAGTGGTGCAGGTCCCTTGTATGTCAGGCAAGGCTTTTGAGAGCTCCTCAGCTGGCTCCAGGATGGGGATGAGTTGATCATGCAGTGGAATGATTATTCAATCACTGGCCTTTTTTGTATAGATGATTGCTGAAGATGACAGGATGGAAACTGCTGTGGAAAAAGCATGACTGCCAATTACTCTTGGGAGTGAAGGCTTCAGTGGAAATGGCAAACCAGTGTGACAGTGGTATTTCTTGTGAACAGGAATATTGTCACAAGAAGGAATGGTTTGCTATATTTCATAGAATCATTATGGAAGGGACCTCGAAAGATCATCTAGTCCAATCCGCCTGCAACAGCAGGATCACCTAAACCAAGTCACACAGGAACCCGTCCAGTCGGGTCTTGAATATCTCCAGTGAGGGAGACTCCACAACCCCCCTGGGCAGCCTGTTCCAGTGCTCCATCACCCTCACCGTGAAGAAGTTCCTTCTCAGGTTGATGTGGAACCTCCTATGTTCCAGCTTACAACCATTGCCCCTTGTCCTATCACTACATGACACTGAGAACAGCCCAGTGCCATCCTCCTGACACCCACCCCTCAAATATTTGTAGATCTGGACAGGCTGGAGAGCTGGGCAGAGAAAAATCTAATGAGCTATAACAAGAGTAAGTGCAGAGTCTTGCATCTGGGCAATAACAACCCTAGGTACCAGTATAGGCTGGGGACTGACCTGTTGGAGTGTAGTGTAGGGGGAAAGGGAACGGGTCCTGGTGGACAGCAGGATGACTATGAGCCAGCAATGTGCTCTTGTGGCCAAGAGGGCCAACAGCATCCTGGGGTGGATCAGAAGGGGGGTGGTTAGCAGATCAAGAGAGGTTCTTCTCCCCCTCTACTCTGCCCTGGTGAGACCACACCTGGAGTCTTGTGTCCAGTTCTGGGCTCCTCAGTTCAAGAGGGATGTGGAGCTTCTGGAGAGAGTTCAGCATAGGGCAACGAAGATGATAAGAGAGGTGGAACACCTCCCTTATGAGGAGAGGTTGAGGGAGCTGGGTCTCTTTAGCTTGGAGAAGAGGAGACTGAGGGGTGACCTTATTAATGTCTACAAATATTTATTCCTCCTCTACTTGTGTTCAGTGTTATAATTTAAGATGCAATGACTAAAAGGAAAAATTAATGGAGTTTGATGTCTGTTTTACATTATTGCAGGCTGTTGTGAAGTCCATATGGTAAAAACCACTTTTGATGTTATTTTGCAGCAAAGGCTACAGTTTGTAAGACAAAACTTGTCAGAATTTACTTCAGGTTTTATAAGAAGTTTCAGTTACAGTTCATGAAAGCTGCTTCTAAACAAACAACCCCAAACTTTGGCCAGGTCTCCGCTGCAGAACATCTTGCCAGCGAGCACTGTATCAGCCAGGGGTGTGGAAAAAAGTCATACATCCTTGCTGACATCAATACACTGGCAGAGCCCCAGGCGTGGATGCAGCTGTGCGGGCAGAAGAGAACTTTTATCAGCTTAGCTTATGTCGTTTGGGGAGGTGATGCAACTGCACCAGTAGAAAAACTCCCCTTGGAATGCGCTGTCAGCATGGAAGGCTCTGCCACCAAGCCTTCTGCAACAACTGCAAATGGAAGAGAAAAGCCCCTTTGAACAAAAGAGGGGCTTCTTTAATCTGGTTTTACAAGTAGTGGTTGATGAGGAAATGAGCAGAAAGAGTGATTCATTTTTTTTAACATTTAATGTAAAAAATGTGTTGAAGCTGTATGACTCTTAAGATGTCACTGGCCTTTTAATGGTTGTCTGCATCCCTGAGTTGCTGGTTTTGAGAACTGCAGTAAGTCTGGTGTCTGTTTTGTAAGGCCTTTAAGGCTAGTAAAGGTCTGGGTTTCTGTGAAAGCAGTGGGACCCTTTCTGTCTGTAAACCTAGAAAGACAACTGTAATCACATTTACGTTCCCTTCGTATTTGTACGTGACCGGTAGCCCTAGAACGTCTCCGTGTTTAAATAAAAGTTAAAATGTGTCCGGATGGTGTGTTTACGTTTCCCAGGAAGACAGAGTTATGATTCTTACACTCTCTCCCCATGCTTACGCACACATTTTAGTCTCCTGGCTTTGGCCAGATAGGTGACAAGATTTTACAGAATTCCCAGTTCTTTAGTAATGTGGAAAAAGAATGCGAGAAGGAAAAGCAAAACCAAACCAAAGATACTGAAGAAGAGAATTAGACTCTTGCTTTCCAATAGTAATGACTAGTTAAGATGAAGACTGATACGTGTATGTTCACTTTTATGACAGCTGTACGTGCTTGAGCAAGGGAAGTTCACATTTCCAAACCTAGAACAGAAGAGTTGTGCATTTGATCACTGTGCATTTTGAGAACTCTGCTTCAGGCTTTATAGAGAAGAACACTGTGACAGATGAAGTTTGTTCAGTTTGTTATGAAAATGTTTTGAAACTAGTTGCTCTGTCCCTCTGCACTGCTTGTAACCTTAAAAATAATTCCTTGGCATTAGTGGAAGCAGAATGGTCTGACAGCCCAACTTGCACTGCTGTAGTTAAAATCCATCAGTGTTTCCATTACAAACGTGGAGGGAAGGTTTAATCTTTTTCCCATTTTGAATCACACCTGGAATAAATTGTAGATCAGCACTTCAAGTTTAACTCTTTTGGAAGAGGTTTGACATTTCTAAAAATCTTTTATTTGAAATCAAAGAAAGAACCAAAAGAACTCCAGCCCTATGGCAATGAAATCCCGATATTCAGTTCTAAAATGTTAAATGATCAGTTAAATTAGGCAACAACAATGTTTCTACATATCAATGTTGATTTTTTTTTTTATAGTGAGTGTTGCAGTTTGCTGTTCCCAGCTATTATTGCTGCATAATAAACTTTGCAGTATGCCAGATTGGAACATTTCAAAACATTCCTGGGGAAACAAAAAAAGCAGCACACAATTATCACAGAGAAATCCATCTGATAGAAAGCATTCATTTGTACTTTTCTCCCACTCACAGTTTCATTCCACTTTGCCAAGGTTATCACCATAATAGTTTGCCTTTTCTTGTGTGCTGAGGCTGTAGTTTCAGGGATGCTTTAAACAGAAGTAGAACCTTTCTGTTCCCTGCCTTGTGACAACCCAAGCTTTTGTGTAGCATGAAACCACATGTGGTGAACCATATCAGGGAAGATCATTTTTTTGGTTCAGGCCGTGGCTACACAAGTCTTTGTGCTAGTCCAAAGAGGAGGGTGGCACTGGGGCAGGAACAAGTGAGTGTACACTGACATCTCACTTGATATTCAACTTTATTATGTTGGTAGGGTTTTTTTTTTCTCCCTACTATGCCTTTTCTCTGCCTTTCACGTGGTGGTGCTTTGCCACAAACTTCTTGGGCTGTGGAGCGTTTTGCAGGAAAGGGGTCTCATGCAGCCAGTTCTTTTTGGCCGTGAAAACCTTGTAGTCATAAGACTTGTTACGGGCAGCTTTAGTTCTCTAGCAGTTTTGTCACAGTGTCCTCCCTCGCAGCATTGTAGTACTTTCTGTACAGTGTCTTGCTATGCTGTTGTTTATGGAAGTCAGTCACCACTGCACATCTTCTCTAGGATGTTTTTACACTCTATTAGGGTTTGAGAGCAATAAGCATTAGACACCTTGAAGACTTAAGTGCTTACGTGCTTATCTCCCGGGGAAACTCATATTTTTTGGCTTTATACGGAATCTTGAAATAATCAGCAAATGCTGAGATCAGTGGCAGCACGAAAGTTCTGCCAGGGCGCACAATTATTTTAAAGACTGGTCTTCAGGATGTCTGTGCTCTGCCTCTATATTTTAAAAAAACCAATAGCTGTATTGTGTGAAGTACTAAAAGCTTCTCACTGGTTTTATATTGCTGCCTGTAGTAAGGAAGTAGCATAGTCTTAGTGTCTGCCGCAGTAATTTGTGACGTGTGAAATAATAATAGTGATGTCAGAGTAATTTTTTTACCTGCTGCAACGTAGAGGAATATCAACTTTTAATTTGTTTTTACATAAAATGCCACAATGAAGAGTGATAAAGTCCTGTGAGTAATATTCAGCAGATGCTACATATAAGCTGAGCCTGTGTCATGCACAGAGTGCACTTCAGATGGTGGTTGGGTGTATTAGGAGGTGCCCAAGAACACAGTCCAAAATGTGGTGTGAATATATGAGTAATTCCTTATGCATTTAACAGAGCGTTTCAAATGGTAAACAGGCTACTGTAAACTGAGCTAATGTGAATGTTGTGCTTATTATCTGTAGTTTACTCTAACTCACTTTTTCCTTTGCAGCAGTCCATTGTGCCAGCCCACCCAATGGCTCCTCCTAGTCCCAGCACCACCAGCAGTAATAACAACAGTAGTAGCAGCAGCAACTCAGGATGGGATCAACTAAGTAAAACAAACCTTTATATCAGAGCACTGCCTCCACACACCACTGATCAGGACCTGGTAAAATTATGCCAACCGTAAGTACTGTACTTGCGTATAAATTGTCATACTGTAAAAACTTGTAGTAGGTAACTAAAATGAGCAGATTATGAGGGAAGAAAAACAGATTGATTAATAAAATCTTTGTGCTGTAGTAAAATGTCAAGCTTCAACTTAACTGGCAGTCAGGAGGAAAACAATGTGTTTGGAGAAGCAAAGTTAGTTGAAGGACAGTGGGAAGCAGAAGCAAACAAATGCTTTAGTGAAAGCTATGCTTACCCGTACAGCTGCACGATACTGTGAGAATCACAGGTAAGTTAGAATTAACACCTGAATGTGAAACTTGCTATTAAGAACCAACAACAGAGGGTCTCTCTTCACTACTAAGATGATCTTTTGATAGAAACTCCTTGAGTAATTGTTCTGAATCATTGCAAATGACAGCGGGCAATTGAATGCTTATCGTCGTTTCAGACTAATTTATGTTGTGCGTTACTGCACAATTGTATTTATGATCAGAAATAGTTGATTTGCATAAGAATCCTCTTCAGTGTCCAGAGTTCCAGGTGGACTTGGCTTAACAGAAGGTTTTCATGCAATGTTGTTAACATCAGAGTTTTTTCACTTGTGTAAGTTTCTGGGTTTGTTTTCTCACTTTCACAGCAGCACGTCTTATTACATATTTTCAAATGTGGGTTAGATGTCAAGAGACTGTGTGATCGTGTTGTTTATATGCTGTGAACATTGCCTTTCTCAAATGTTTTCTGGAATTTGTAGTGTGCTTTCTGGATTATTTGAAAATTAAAAGAGTGTGGTTTGATTTTCCATTTAAGAAATCTAAGAAAATACTCAAATCGTGAATGAGCGGAGAATCATTAAGATTTGTATATAACAGTATTGTATGACGTTTAAAGCAGTTATGTGTTCAGTTTAGTAGATAAGTAACTGTAAACACAGCCCGAGATACAAGTTAGTAGCTAGGAAAACCTGCATGTCTTGGATCCTAGCTTATGTGAGACATCTTTGGTTTTGAATATTGCAAAATTTCCAATACCTGATCTACGAGAAGGATTGGGGTTTTTTTCCTTCCTTAAGCAGAACCTGGCCTTTCAATGTTTCAGTTGTATATCAGCCTTCTTAACATTATAATAAGAACAATTTGCTCACAAGTCTTTAAAGAAAAACAATTTCATAGAATCATCAGGGAATGGAAGGGACTTCAAAAGATCACCTAGCACAATCCCCCTGCCACAGCAGGATCACCTAGACCAAGTCACACAGGAACACATCCAGGCAGGTCTTGAACATCTCCAGTGAAGGAGACTCCACAACTCCTCTGGGCAGCCTGTTCCAGTGTTCTGTTACCCTCAGGAAGTGAAGAAGTTCCTTCTCATATTTAAGAGGAAACTCCAATGTTCCAGCTCACTGCCATTGCCCCTCATCCTATCACTAGATGACATTGAGAAGAGCCTGGTTCCATCCTCCTGACACCCACCCTTCACATATGTCTCAACATTAACAAGGTCACCCCTCAGTCTCTGTTTCTCCAAGCTAAAGAGACCCAGCTCCCTCACCTCCTCATAAGGGAGGTGCTCCACCTCCTTCATCATCCTTGTTGCTCTATGTTGGACTCTGTCCAGCAGCTCCGTGTCCTTCTTGGGCTGAGGGGCCCAGAACTGCATGCAATACTCCAGATGTGGTCTTACTAGTGCAGAGTAGAGGGGGAGAAGAACGTCTCGATCTGATAACTACCCCCAGATTTCCACTTCATCACTTTCCCAGCAGCAAACAAAATCTGTTTTTTACAGTACAGGGAAGAGATAGTCAATGTGTGAGAAATTTCATTGATAAATTAAGTGTTTTTACAGCTTCTTATATGACAGTGGCCATTTGTCACTTGAATTTTTAGTTACAAGTGCATGTTTTACTGCAGTGGTTTTTGTCTTTTGAACTCATGAAGCAACCCTGGCCTGTGCACTTATGTTTAGATGGAGTTGTGAGGTTATTTTGCACTGGAACCACCCAGTAACTACTCTTGTGCAGTGGCTATTGTAGTTCCTTAAACTCTTTCTGAAGACATTTCAGCTTGCGCTGTCTCAGACATCATCGATGCATGAACAACCTAGTCAAATGTGTTTAGTACTTTCCTGTAACCAGTCCTTTTCCTTTTGGATAGACAAATATTCCAATTTTATTTGCACTGCTGTTCAGTGTAAAATTGTAGTTGGAACAGCCTGAATTTTGCAAATAAAGAAAAGGTAAGAACTGCAGCCATGAAGTTATTAAATCACTACTGATGTGAGTTAACAGTTTAGAAGGTCATGGCATTTCTTCCTGTGAGATATTTCTCTCCTTACTTGAGGGGAAACACTTATCTCAAATGTCTCCATTTCTGTCGGGGAATCAAGTGAGATGTCCAGAAATTTTAGGCTTGGAAAATGTTTCAAAAATATATGAAGAGCCTTAGGCTTCTCTGCCAGCATGGGCCTATAGCAACTAACTGGATGCTGCAGCAAGACAGCAATTACACCATTCTCTTCTTGTTCACAGAAGCTCAGTAGTCCACTTGTATACACTACAGAAAGTGTCAGATGCATAATGTTTCCTTCCTACAAGGCTGCCTAAATTTCTAGGATATAGAGGGAGCGATTAAGCTGAGACAGTACAAAATAAATGGAGAATAAAATCTTGGATGCTTAGAAGTCAGTGAAGAAACTGCTGTTTACTTCAGGACTCTGAAATACTTTAATTCACTATTTCTGAAAGCCTGGTATTTGACTGTAAGAGTTCAGAGTAATTTTATCTCCTCAAATGGATCTTGCTGTCCTGAGAGGGTAACCACCAGATTGCTTGATGCTGAGAATGGATGCTGAGAAAGGCTGCTCTACGTGTTGCAGAAATGATGTTACCAGCTGGCAGGAAGAAACTTTCAGTGGATGTACAGAACAAGGTGGTTGTTACATGTCTTTTGACTGTTGGCAGTCAGGACAGCAAAACACCTGTGGATTCACAAAATCGTGTTTGAAAACATCATTATCACTACAAATGCCAGAAACATCCCATCTGCATATTTTTTTCCCTTTGATTGTCATGGACTTGTATGATACACACTACTGAAAAGTTACTCTCGGTAGTAGAGATGTTACTTCCAGTAATCCCTTAGAATACAAGGTAGCAGAATCTACAGAGTTCTCTAGTGGCCCGGCTGTAAGGTGACTTCTATGTGTTTTAATCAGTGTGTTAGCTTTTGTTCTTGCTCATGACAAATAGCGGAGCTCATTTTAGCCATGTTTTAATTTTTACTAATTATTTTTGTTGGATCACCAGAGAAACCTTACCAACTTATAGTGTTGTGCTTGTAGCACAGCTGTGCAGTACTTGCACAGCAAATGTTCACCGGTTTTGTGGAAAGAGATTGCTGAGATACGTCTCTACAGATCTGCTCTCCACCGTCATCTGCTTGAATCTTTCTAGTTTTCTATTAGGTGAAGCTTTCTTCTCTCCTTCCAAGCTGAAAAGAGCATAGTAGAATTTTGTTGTGAAGACTTACCTGGGAATACAGCTATTTTCAGATAGTGTTATTGGCTTTTCTGTGTGAAATGAAGCTGCTGCATTTCTGAATAGTTCATTCAAACTCGAGCCTGCCACTCCAGTTCTGTGTTGAGAAAATGTGGGGCAGGATAAGGTAGGTATTACGTTTGCAAGGATGTCATAACAGCCAGCCCAGAACTGCAGTCTGTAATGGTGGAGGACACAATGCGAGACAGACCTGGCCATAAGAGCTTTCCATCAGGAATCAGGTAGGCAAAGAAATTGATGAAATGGCCCACAAATATTGTCTTCTCTGTGGGAGGCTAAGCAAGAGTGATGAGAAGGATGAACAGACTGGAGGAGAAATTAAGAGTAAGGAGCCAGTGAGCGTGGTTTTGTGTTGTCTGCAGGAAGTTGTGTGACTGCTGTGCAGTGGTTTCCCCAGACTATGTAGTGCCATTGCAGGAGATCTGTTCTGAGCAGTCCTCTGCTACGAAGACCTGATTTTATAGAGCAGTGGCAGCCTCAGCCATGCCTCATTGTACAGACTCTCCGTAGCGTGGCTCTGTTACTTGATATGCTGCCTTCAGCTGTTGTGTTTGGTTTATGAATACTCTATGCAGGCTTTAATTGTACTTTCTTGCTCTGTAACTCTTACTCATTTCTTGTAGGTTATTTAGTATCTGGATCTGAAGATGTAAGATTAAATCCATTCCAGTTATTCAGAGTTGTTGTTGAAACTGCTTATGTGATTAGGGACTTATGCAACTTGGTCTGAGGAGATTCAGCCAGGAGTTTATAACTTGCTTTGACATGTTTTCTAGGTGGTTTCCAGTCTCTCAGTAAGCGCTGTACTTCATTGTGAATGACCTTTATGTGCAAGCCACATGGCTCCAAAGCCGTGTGCTTTCCACTGTGTACTTGGTAGCCTGCAGCATGGCATCTTTGCAACAGTGAATTTCTTCAGGCTCCTCCTTTTATGCCATTTACGTCCACAAATGAGGATGACACAGCATACCCATACAGTTCTCGGTCCCAGGGTGAGAATTCAGACTGAGGCTAAACCCAGGTGTCTTCCATTCAGATCAGAGTAGATCTCATGCCAACTCATCCTTTGGTGTGCTCCCTTGTTTGCATGTAGTGTGCAGCTCATGTCAAACTGTTCATACTCAAGATGATATTTCTGAAATCTGCATTTGCTCTGGACAGTTTTCTTTAGTTCTTGTCCCTTAAATTATTGCTGTATGGTTATAGTATATTTTATATATATATATATTTATATGGTGTATATATATGTATATATATATATAGCTTTTAATGGGATTATGGTAAGAAAGCAGCTGGGTTAAGGTAACAAAGTTAGTGATATAATTACCGTGACAGATTCTTATTGTGCACCAGGGTGGTCAGAACGCAGAAACAGAACCTTGTAACGGCTGTCTTTTGCTTACATGTGTTGGGAAATCACTTATCTTGTTGAGAAAGTATTTTAGGGATTCCTTTCTAAATATTCAGCATCAAAAAACAAGGATAGCTGAGACGAACAGCAGGCTAATGGTGGTTTTGGAACATTTGAGCCAGATGTGCTCTACGGCTTTGTTCCTGCAGCTTTCTTTCCACAGCATGGGAACTTCTTTTTTTTTAATAGCGTTTCCCTGATTTGACTCAAGAGCACCCAAAAGTTGTTTCAGTTCCCTACTCTCAATAAAACATATTTTCATTAAGTCATGTGACAGCCACTAGCATATTTTTGTTTCCATGTGCTTTGTTTGTCATGTAATTATGACCTCTCCCTGTGCTGCCATTTCTCATCTCCTTCAAACACTCTGGGCCGAGAAGTGGTGGACTGGAGCTCAAACATTTGCCATAGCAGGCAACTGTTAGTTAAGAGCAAGAAATCCGCTAATTTTGCTTAGCGTATCTTGTCGGAACAAGGACATGGTTGGAAGAGGGGAAGTAGCCTGACTGTCTTTTGTGTTTACCTCTTTGATTGGATGGTCTGGGCAGGTCACTGTTGCTTAGTTCAGTCTAAGGAAATGTCTGTAGCACATGTTATACAACTCCTCTGGATAGGGTGATTAAGGAAAGTGGAATGCAGTATCTCAAAGCTAACCTCCAGTTTTTAAGAAGTATTTTCTTTTCCTCCCTTTTTCCTTTATTCTCCATTTTTCTTGCATTTTCTTTCATGATTTGTCAGCTGCTGTGAAATATTGCATCCATAATTATGTGGAATACGATTTCATGTAATGTAATTAAGTGTGATACATCAGCATCTGTGAAACTGTTCCTCTTTGAGATGAGTATTAATACTGATTATATTGGAGCAGGAGACTATAATTCTTAGTTTTTTAGGGTGGAAAGGTGTTCTCTACAGATCAGGTTTTTCAGAGTTTTGTGTATGCGTGTTCAAAACATACACCTCTAAATAAATAATTACCAGATTTACAGAATATAATTTGGTTGCAGAAGGAGGTAAGATTTTTCAGCAGCTGAACAGTGTGTGATTTGTAATGTTCGGATCTATGCTGTATGGCACCAGCATAATAATTTTCATTTATGTGTTCCTTCTTGAAGGACTGTGGCATGGTTTGAGTTTTGTATAGCTGCAGTAAGATTTCCTTTAACTAGGCTTTTTCACCCTTTAGATCAAATATAACAAGAAGAACGGTGGAAGTGTGTTGCCTGTATGTAACTGCTTGTGCCAGTGCTTTGCTGCCTGTGTAGCCACACATTGCTGTAGAGAGACACCCACAGTAACCTGGGGACCAGGATTCAGATAATCTCACTTGTTTTCTGCCTAATTGATGCACCTAGTTTCGCAGCTAGAGAAATTGCCACAGGAGGAGATGCGTGCCGCTGTGGTATGTAAACCAGCTCTGCTCTCTTAGTTTATGAACTCTAAAGAGGTTCCAGAGCTGACAATAAATTGTATTCAGTATGGTACATCCTTTTTTGCCAAACACACAGGAGAGATGTCGCCCTGAGATGGAGCCCAAAATATTCTTTTTTGCTAGGGCTTGACTTCTGCGGTCAGTGTGGAGGCATTTGCGTGATAGCCCATGGGACTTGCGATTGGCCTGAAGATGTTATGTTTGGTTTAAAGTACCTTCCTTTATATTTTATCAACTGCTTTCAACAGTCATGTTATGAAGTGTCTAGTGTGATGTGATATGACAGCAAACTCTATCTTCCCCTCAATATTTGCTCTTTAATTAGACACAAAATTCAGACTACTTTACATTCATGAGCAAATTAAATCCATGCTGAAATCCTCTCAGAGGAGTTCCAGGAGGTTGTTTGTTTGTTTTTATTTGTCTGCTTTTTACAATAATGCCTTCATTTAGAATGTCATTAGGGAGCCATGTGTGCTTTGTGGGAAATTACGCTGAGAAAAAAGTAAAAATCTTGTCTTCTTTAGTCCTGTCCCCTGGATGCAGACAATCTCTTGAGAGGCGTTGAATGTAAGACAAAATATAGTTTTAATTTTCTCTTTCCATTTCGTGATTAAGCAAAGATTGAAGTTTTTCAAACTCACTTTTTTATTTAGCCTAAAAATAATCTGCAGTTCCTCTCAGCACACCCTCTTAGAAAACAAGCAAACCGAATACAAATGCTCCCATGAACTCTGTGTCTCCTTGTGGTCGCAAATGCCTGGATCCAGTGATTGCACAAGCTCCATTTCCCCCAGGAGCTGAGAGTTTTGTTGCAATGTGGGGCCGGAGGAGAGGTGATCCCATGGAATTTCCTTTAGGAAGTGGGGGCGAGGGAGGAGAGGAGAGTGGAAGGAATGTTTCAGCCACAGCTGCTTGTAAAAGAAGCACTAGGAAAACAGATTGGTAAAAGTTACCACCATCGAAGACGTCGGTTGGAAAATAAAGAGCTGATTTCATAGTGCAGAGCCTTTAAAATCTGTGTGTGTTTGCGAGTCTGCTGGTATTTGTTGTTCAGAGATGCAACCCTTGTTCGGTATCAAAGCGCTGCAGGGTAGAAATGTCCTGTGGCAGCTGGTGGAATGCCTTTGATCAGGGTCCCGGTCCCAGCTTACCCCATGGCAGGGGCTGACTCAGATGGAGGTGATAGCACAGGTATTCATTGAAATAACCTGTAACTCAAGAATGTTTTGAAGGGGTTTGTTTAATTTCAGTGGACTACTGAAAGCATTAACATCTACTAACCAGGCTTTTTAGTGAGTTACATGTCAAAAACTGTCCCTTCTGTCACAGACCACGCAGGCAGGCGTCTCGTTGAGAAATCAGTTCAGAATTGAATCATCTTGGAGTCCAAGTTGATTTCTGCCCCAGCATGCCTACGCCAGGCTTGCCCATTTTCTCAGGATACCACTCACTGTAGAAAGCAGAATCCATATTTGCCACTACATTCTTTACATCTGATGTCTAGTGTCTCATGTGGTTTCACATAACTCATAGAAATCTTGTGAAGTCTTGACTGTGTTTGCTAAAGGTTAGTTCTACTTAGCTCTGATTTCTGTAATGTTAGCTCCTTGAAATGAAAAAATGAGCCATCTGATGTTAACACATTATAAGATTAGTGATTTCTTCAGGTAACCTTTCTTCAACCTCATTCCCTACGTGGTTGCCAAGCTGTATTCAGCATTGAGAAAACTGCGCCCCCAAATTGTGTGCAACCCAGATAACAAGTATGCATATTTTATCTGCAGAATGGAAGCAGTAGCAAATATGGGTAAACAAATTAATTCAGGTCTTGCTACCGCCAGTGAAATTTGTAGCTGAGGAAACAGGGAGAAAAATCACTGTTTATCCTTGAAAATCTCTACAAAATGTGAAGCTTCGATCAGTTGTTTTCCACAACTTGTGAAATTCTACTTTGTTTTGACGTTCAGAAAATGTCAGCTGCCTCAGTTCAGTTTGAGCAGTGCCTTACTCAAGACTCAGACCAACCCTGTAGAAAATGAAATTACTGAAGCACTGCCAAGGGAAGAATTAGCATTTCACTATTTAAATAGTTCATCTTTGCAGAGAAATATGCAATACCTGGGAAATAAAGTGAAATTTTAATTTGAATGTCGATAATGTTATGGTAAATGGACATAAAGCAAAAATCATTGGTGAAAACTACAAGAAGACTTTGCTTTGGGGTCTGTTTTGGTGCTGCTGCTGGTACAGTTTTTGGTGGGATATGAATAATTACACTTAGTTGATCATGCTGGCTGCATTAATTGAGACATCCCAAAATGGGTGGTTTTGGAAAGTTTATTTTCCCTATTCCATGCAGTTGTGTAATTTTATATACTGTCTTTCCAAGACTGAGTATGTATGGTTCAGTCTCTGCCTGGAGAGCTTTTGGAACCTGGAGACTAGCGGTTTTATAGTTTACTGCATGGCTTCATTTAGTGTGTGTAAGAATAGACAAGGAACTGGTTCATTAAACCTGGTGTAAAATAGAAATGCTTACGTGTGCCCAGCCCTGAGACGACAGCATGCTTGTCTCCTGCGTGCCTGCAGTGTGTTCACAAAGCCTTATCTTGGAAAGTACTCAGCACCTGCCTGCAGCTCCTATTGCCGCTATTGGGGTTTAAAACCTCTTCGTGCTCCACAGAGGGGACTGGGATTTGTGTGATTGATTGTACAGGGTGAGCTTCTTAGCTGTGTAATTGCACAGTGCAAAATAAACGTTACAGTTTGTAGTTCTTTCTTTGTATTTTCCTTTCTTTCAGCCTGTAGCTGTGTAGTACCCCAAGGCAGAAATGTGTTAAGTCTGAATGCCTTGGCTGGGTTCTGGAGAAGCCATTTGGCAGAGAGAAGGCAGACTCTTCTCCCTCGAGGCCTGAGGGTATCAGCATGGTGGGGTATCCAGCAGAGCTGATGTAGCAGTGGGCATTTCCTTACCCACATTGCTGTTTGTAGTACTGTGATCTGAAAGAAAAGGAGTGTCTGTAAATCATCTTCCCCCTCTAGAGATCCTGTATTCAACCCCCTACAGTTCCCACACTTGAAGCTTGTTTTTATTCTGTGGCAGGCTTTATCTTTTTTGTTAAGGCTGTTTTATTTGTTGCCAGAAGACTATTTGCTGTATTTTGAAGTTGTCAAATACACCTGGAAGTGTTGCTGCACGTTCCTTTTTCTCACTGGCAGCTTACAGGGCTATATGGCAGTACAGAGGTAAAGTACTAGGAGTAAAAGACTATTAAAAAGGACTGCTGGTGAAAAACATCTGTCATCATACCAAGACCAGCGCAAATGTACCTCTGATTATCTGATCAATTATTTTTTAGCATCTCCCAAATATTCAGAGTTTATGACCTTACAAAAATCTGCCCTACTTTCCTGTTCTTCCCAAGTTTCTTCTTTGTTCTATGAGAATTTGATTTTTTTTTTCCTACCCACTTTATGAACTGCTGATTCAGTTAAATATTTGCTAGTTCTCTTCAAAGTCCAGGACACTCACTCTGAATTACGCAGTTTTGCAAGTGTCATTAAATATTTTGAAAAGAGTGACTCTCTCAGGAAGAGGGGGCAGCCCTAACTGTCATTAATCTGACACTGGAGTCCCCGTGCAATACTTGAGATGAGATTGAGGTGGCAGCGTAAGGAGCACAGGCGCAGTGTGTTGGACAGCTTAGTTGGATGGAATTGATAAGGTGAAAATAATAGAGAGGTTTCAGCAGATCACGGGAAGGTCCAGGTTGTTTTAGATGTTGTTGGGTGGATAGTCAGTGTAGGAAAAGTTCTTGAGTCATCCTTTTTAAAAACAGGACTTAGGGGTTTTTTTCTCTTTAACATTTAACAAATAAATTGGACTTTTTGAAGAAATCATCTGAAGCAGACCCTGTGTTGGTCTAAATCAGTATAGAACATGGTACTTCTGTTTCATTAGGTGTGAATCTTCCAGTCTTTCCTAAGATGTTGCTCTTTTAATTAATACTTAATTGATAAAGGGACACTGTCTGTATTCCCAAGAGCTCTGCACCTGAGCTCACTTGGGCTCCAAACCCTCATTCATCAGAAGAGATTAGAGATTTGCATTCCTCCTTAGTTGTAGCTAAAAGGTATGCAGCAGCAAGACTTCACTTTCAGAGGTAACTGGTTCCTGACCAAGCATCTTAGTGATGTTTTATAGGGTGGATGTAAGTTTTGGGAACATTATTAATTTCTTTATCTCATTGAATAAAAATTTTAAAATGGAATCACAGATCATTAGGGATTGGAAGGCACCTTGAAAGATCATCTAGTCCAGTCCCCCTCCCACAGCAGGATCACCTAAGTCAAGTCACCCATCCCGCCTCTCCTCGTAAGGGAGGTGCTCCACCTCTCTTATCATCTTTGTTGCCCTACGCTGGACCCTCTCCAGCAGCTCCACATCCCTCTTGAACTGAGGAGCCCAGAACTGGACACAAGACTCCAGGTGTGGTCTCACCCGGGCAGACTGGAGGGGGAGAAGAACCTCTCTTGATCTGCTAACCACCCCTCTTCTGATCCACCCCAGGATGCTGTTGGCCCTCTTTGCCACAAGAGCACATTGCTGGCTCATAGTCATCCTGCTGTCCACCAGGACCCCCCTCTCTCCTACACTACTCTCCAACAGGTCAGTCCCCAGCCTATACTGGTACCTGGGGTTGTTCTTGTCCAGATGCAAGACTCTACATTTACCGTTGTTATACCTCATTAAATTTTAATCAGCCCAGCTCTCCAGCCTGTCCAGATCTCGCTGAATGGCAGCACAGTCTGCAGGGGTGTCAGCGACACCACCCAGCTTTGTGTCATCAGCAAACTTGCTGACAGTGCATGCCAATCCCTCATCCAAGTCTTCAATGAATAGATTGAACAGGACTGGTCCCAGTACCGACGCCTGGGGCACTCCACTAGATACAGGCCTCCAACTAGACTCTGTCCCATTGACCACTGCTCTCGACTTCTACCCTGTAGCCAGTTCAGGATCCACCTCACTACCCGAAAATCTAGGCCACACTGCCTCAGTTCGGCGTGCGAGGATGCTGTGGGAGACTGTGTCAAAAACGTCTTATAATTGTCTTCTGCTTGTGCAACAGACATTTGACAACTGTTGAGAAACTTACAGCTTCTGCAGTGGTGGAGGCAATATGAGGCTGTTTCTCTCAAGATGCTTTCTTTTACTGATAGAGGTCATCATTTGGCTGTGATAGCTCTCTTTTCTTTTTTGGCAGGCCAGCAACATTCTTGTTGCTGAGATCATCCCCACCAGGGCTTTCAGAGGAACATCTGACTGGAGCTCAAATTCTGCACCTTTCACTGTTCTGACCATATAGAATATTATAGGAAATGTCTCAATCCTTTATCATTAATGAATAATTTGCTTCTTGGTATTTGACTTCCATGGTTTCTTCCTTTCCCCATGATTTGGGTTCATGTTAAGGGTGTGGATTCTTTTAATCCCAAGGATAGTTTAAGAGGAAAAAAGTATCATTAAGTTACTGCAGTCTGAGTCATACTTGGTCTGTGAGTTTAGTTCCTGGCCTTCCCACACAGCATTTCCGATACGCAGGGAGCTGAGGGTTTGCAGGAAAGACTGTAGAGTGACCTAGATACTCTTTAACTCTTTACTAAGGAGTGGCTTTCCGAGGTTGGATATAGCCATTGCTTCTTTGGATTCTCAATCTTTTTCTGTGCAACAGCAGTATCAATTATGTTTTCCTGCTTCTGAGTGGTCTTGATGAAAAGTATTTTAAGATTTCTATTTGCATTGGTTTAAGCATCTCGTTTAGATACTTTTATTGGAAAAATTAGTAAATGAACTGTTTTAGAACCCAAAGTGCAGGCATAGAGATTCATGTTCCACTTGGAATTGTCACTTCTTTCCTGTTCTGCTTTTTTGCTTCTAAGAGAATTGTTTGTTCAGCTGCTCTCTTGCAGGTGAAGAAATAGTCATCTCAGACTCTTTGTAATCTGAAAGGTCTGTATAAAGCCCAGAAATGCTGTAACTGTGGCATACAAGCTCCTTTTTGGCATGTGAAGTTAAATCTGTTCAAGAAAAGTTGCGAAACAGAATTAACATCGCTGACTTTGGGCTTGCCTGTCAGCTTTGCTGTCATGCAGTGGTTGGTTGATTTTTCTTGGCTTGGTATGAGAATGTGTTTTTTGTGTAATCCCTGATGTGGCTGCCGATGCTATGGGTTTGTAAAACCATCATGGCTGTTCCTTTTAAGCAGCTTTGAATCTATGTCTTACTCTGTTTAATGTAGATGTCTTCCAGGCTTGTGGTTGATACAGTCAAGTGGAGGATTCCAGTTTTCTTTCAGCCCTGTTGACCCAGTCCTGAGTCACTGCTTGGCAGAACTGGGTTTTCCCTGCTAGGCCAGAATTAACATCTGCTGTCTGTATTCTTCATTGCGAAGCCCAGTGATCTGAGTGCTTTCTCAGGCACACCAGCCAAAGCACAATCTGGGAGACTGGATTTATTGTGGCACTTGACATAGTTATTACATAAAAGTCACTGGAAATGAGTCTGAGGGAACACATTAGCTTCAGCCAGCTTGGGTGTGCTCTGCAAGACAATCCGGTGGTGCAAAAGTGCGTGGCTACCTGCCTGCCTGTAGGTCAAGGCTTGTCTGAATGTGCAGAGGTCCTATAAGGACTTCAGTTGTTCTCGGCTAGCTGCTGATGAGATTAGGACAGGTAACAGTGTTTCTAAAGAAAATGGTGTGTATATAAGCTACCAAAAACCAAATATCCGTAGTATCTCCTACATTGTCTTTGCAAAATTGGAGAAACAAACTCTGTCTCCTGCCTACTTCAATCAGTATTCAAAAGACTGTTTTAAGCAGTGTGAAACCGAGGAAGTGTCACTGAATATGACCCTGATGCATCTGCCACAAAGGTTAGACTTTAGATTTTGTGTTACAGCTTGTGATTGCTCATGTATCTGAAATTTGGCAACAGATGGATAGCATTTTTTTGATGCATAACACTCCTCTTTTCCTGCCTCAGCACTTAATACTACTGCAGACATCTTATCAACAGAGCCATGCAGTTATAATCAATAATATGCGAGCTGATGTTTCTGCTCAATAGCATACAGCCACTTACATACCCTTCTGAAGTATTGTGACCCCTAAAGACAACTACTTAGTACAATGGTTTTTTCTATTGAAATGGAGGTATTTGCTGTTCAGCACAGTTGGGACTTGAGGCTAGAAGAGCTGATTCAAATGGGTATCAAGTCCACATGTCATGCTATTAAGGGGGCAAGGCCTCTGGAAGGCTTAGGAGTGATTTTGAGTAATTTGTCCATTTAGTGCAGTTCCACTATGATTGGCACTGAGTTACCATAAATTAAAGGAGATCAGGCTCCTGTTAATTAATTGTACAGCTTCTTCATTGTGTGGTATTAATTCCAGTGTACAATAGCTATTGAAAGCAGGATGTCACTTGGAGTATGTCATACAAGAACCACTGTTAAAATGCAATTCAGAGAGACTAAAAGTTACTTGGATGGATTGGGTTTTTTTTGGTCTGCCTTCCAGACAGAAGAGAGACATTAGGCATTTTCCAAGAGGGGATGTTAAATTAGTGCCAGATGCAGGTAAGGACAAATAGGAACCTTTCTGTAGAAGGTCTTTGGAACCAGCTGGGCAAGTCTTAGATTCATCCTGTTGGCTTTGTAATGTCTTAGTATTACAAAAACAGAAGGAAAACATACAAAAATAAGCTGATGTGTTTTTAAAAAGCCATCATTGACAGGCATTGCTCCAGTGACCAAGCATCTTCTTCCATGGAAGATACATGCGAGAAAAAGCATTACACATGAATGTGTGCATGTGTGTAATTTTAAAATATACCTATTTATATAATTTACAGAATATGTGAGGCGGGTTTTTATAGTTTAAAGCTGATAGATGGGTCAGAACTTAAGAAATGGGATGTGGCTGAAGGTGCCCTGGTACTTTGACAGTCTTCAATCTCATGATTTTTAAGACTTTGCAAACATATTCCTTGAGGTATCATTTATTTGAACTGAGGGTGTAAGACTTGGTTAGCAACCATCACTAGAACTGAAATTAATAAGCAAGGATGAAATAAAAAGTGATCTTCGGCAAATAGACTGGCTTGTAGCATCAATAGGTGCCTGCCTGTCTATCCAGATAGGATGATATCTCACACTAAGACTGTAATTGGAAAACATCTTTTGATGTATACTAGTATAACAGCAAGGGAAATATATCAGGAAGTGTTTATAAGTAATTTCATTTTTCCCTTTGCCTTGTCCTTAATTCCCTCCCACAAGATAATAAAGAAAAAAATGCATTAAATGTTGATCACAATGATTGAATTTGGCTTCCTTAGACAGAGGAGAAGGAATGGAAACATAAAATGTCTTTAGGTAGAGTGTCTAATTTATATTCCCAAGCTGATCTCTGCTGTTTAGCACAGGGAAGTGAAAAGAGTTATGAATAACAAGAACCGCTCTCTTATGTCTTCATAGTTTTATTCTTTCAAGCTGTTAGTGTTGGCTCTGCAAAATTGGTGAGGCTGAAGTTTGCCAAGATTTACAGTTGGGTATAGAATGCTGCCTTTCAGATTAAAACAGCTGGCAGTAGTAAATCAATACATGTATGTCTCCAGACCTGCCATGAGCATGGCTTATAAATACTTATTAGCATTCATCTGGTTTAATTTCTCATCTTCCCAAATCGTTCTCTCGGTTAGTTGTAATTTCTTAGTATGGAAAAAAAGGAAAAAAGAAATTGCTACACTGTAGACTTCTGACTTGTCATTTCAACCAGCTTAATTATTTATTTATTCAAGTGAAAGAAATAATATATTACATAATTTAAACTTTATTATTTTGCTTGCAAATGAATTATGTTTTCACCCCTGCCCCCCTGTATCTTTCATGGCTAGGTGAAGCCATGTGCTCTCATGGCTTCTATATTCTTTCTGTGAGCCACAGCAACTATGAGAAATTTATTTTCAAAGAATGTTTGTAAAATGCAGATTTTTTTTTTCCCCCAGTGCTTTACTCTAAACCCAGGCATAATTTCTGTCCATTCTGTAGCAACAGGGTAAGAAAACGACAGAGTGAGACCATCTGATTTCTTAAAATAACATTGTTCTTCCATCTTGTAGCTGCAGGAAACCTGTAACCCCTTCCCATATAGTCTTGTCAGTAGATGCACAGTCAAATTCCTGCAGAAAATGTAGACTGTCCTGTGCTTTCTTGAGTAAGAATGATTGTAGTACCAAAAACTGGGTTAGACAGGAATCCAAAATACATTTAAATTATCTCTCTCTGTAAAGTTCAGAATTTGCTCTGCTAAACTGGATGCTGAATGATACAAAGTGCAGCATGCTTTATGAGGTGGGAATTGGGAGACGCATCTTCTGATTTTCTGTTGGTGGGTTTTTTTTTTTAATGTAGCATTTACTGGTAACTTTTTGTGTGAAAGTCTTAATATCACTTAGTTGATTTATGATAATTTTTAGATTTATTGTTTGTGACTAGCAGCATAACTGCACAAATCACTTTCATGTGAGTGATCCCTGTTTCAATGTCTGATGGTAAAACATTCTGTAATGCCTTCAGCGCAAGAGTTCTTAATCTAAATTACAATACACTGTATTACAATAGCAGCACATCAGTTTCTATACTATTCAGTCTAATTTCTACGCATCATTTCATATTCCATCCAACTCTAAAATATTTTTCTCAAAGAACAACAACATGTAATTTATAAGAAAAAGGCAGATTGGTCTTCCAGTAATGCTGGTTGTCAAACTCAGTAGAACATTGGCAGGAAACAGCATTTCTAATGTCAAGCAGCATTTGTGTCTCTGCAAACAGATGTTTGAAAGTGTAATGTAACTCTATATAGTTTACACCTTTTAAAAATACTTCTCATGTGAGTATTCAAATGAGTAAATAGAAATATCTGCTAAAGACGTAGGCAAAAATAAGTTATGAAGTATTTAATTAGCGTTGGTTTCGTAAACTACAGAGATGATTATAAACATATAAATTTTCCTTTTTTGGAAGATCAGACAGTTTGTTTAGAGCACTATCGTGGTTTTTATTTTATTCTTCAGATAGGAGAAGGCAGTCTGTGATTAGTTAGACAGCACTTGCAATCCAAAGTGTGTCAAAGATGCAAATCCGTTTGTGTTTCTGATAGATTATTTATCCTGCTTAACCTATAAACTATAAAGTAACAAGGCTACTGAGCTGATAGATGGTCTAGCAGATGGTTGAGAGATTATGCTAAAGTACCTCAGCTTGTCAGAAGTTGGGATGGTTTACTGAAGGGACAGTGGCTGCAAGAAACACTAAGTGGGATCGTTTTTCTCAAGATTGCTGCTTGAAATCCCATTTTTCTTCACAGCGTGAGACATCTTGTGGCTTTGCAGTTAGAACACAAATATAATTAACAAATTCAGGACCAGCATGTTGGTATCCCAGTTTCATAAGAATTACTAGGATGATGAGAATCTTTAGGTGACTATGAAATGTAGAAGACAGTCCCCTGTACAGGGTAAGAGGTTGGTTCTGCCACTTTGGCTGCTGTTGCTTTCACTTTTCTCAGTATTTGGAGCTTTGTTCTCTGCCTGCCATCACCTTGAGCATTGTCCTTTTGCTAGCCTATAAAGATGAAATGGAAATTGAATGCCATATGTGTAGAATCATAGAATCATGTTGCAGCTGAGTGGGGATAGGCCAGTATTCCAGGTCTAATCCTACCCTGAAGCATGGGTTTACTAATTCTAATTCAGCTGAATACCTGTATTCACATCCTCAGTTGAGTGACCGGGGCAACAGATGCAACTTGTCAGAGTCTTGAATAGAAGTTACAGATTCATCTTCAAAATTTGCTTTTTTTAAAAATGAACTGGAGTGCCTCCAAACATATATGTCAAGAATTTTTTATTTAGATTTTTTAATCTCATTATTTCGGTTCTACTGCTGTTGTGTTTTTCTCAAAGTTGCATCAGCCGAATTCCTCACAATGTCTGCCACAGTATGAGAGCTTTTCCCTGCAACTCCAAAAGCTCTCTGTAGAGGAAGCTTCATGGATTGTTTTTTTATACTTCTCCCCACCCCCCTGTGAAGAGTAATTCCAACATATTACAGCATTCTTAACCTTATCAAGTAAAACTAAATAAACATGCCATTAGTTTTAAAATTTAAGATGGGTGAAGAAAATACGTCTGCAAGCAGTTGTTGGAAATCTGTTCATTTACTACACACCAGAAAGCTGTGTTAGGAATGCTGTTTTATTGTCAGCTGTAATCTGTCTAAATGTTTAAAAAAAAATACACAGATGCACTAAAAAAAAAAGGTTATTTTCCTAATTTGTGTTAAATGAAAGGACATTGTGCATTGGGCCATGCTTTTAAGATAACCAACTTGCTGTGTAAAAAGGAGCATACTATTTGGAAAACCTTAGTAAAATGTCATAACAGTGGCTGTGGGATGCTAAGAAGACTTCTTCGCCTTGACCTACAGTCAGCTTCTAAGGAATGGGTAGAGATTATGCACAAAGCAGGAGGAAGCAAACATTTCCTGATTCTAAAAACATTTCTTCCTATCCCCACAGCTCATCCTTGGTTAGACCAGGAAGTAACTGCTCTAAAGAAAAACAAAATGGATAATCTCCAAAATCATAATCTTGTGTGTCACTTCACTATTAATTAGGGTTTTGAATTCCTGCTTCTTTATAGCTAGGAGGAGTAGTGACATTTATGTAGAGCCTTTATGCTATAAACCAAATACTTATTAATAAAATACTGCATTTTGTATCTGTTGAAATGAATAACTGGAATAAGGTGTTTGCTCACACTTTACCGAATTGTGTGCCGTGCACCTGCTCGTCTAAGGACAGGTAGCTTCGAGAGCTTATCATATATCTGATTTTGCGTCTGGTGCTGCCGCTTTTAATTCTCAGTGAAATCTGGAATTGTAACCCTCCCAGCCTTGAGAAAGGATTGTTTGTACCAAGTCATGCTGATATTTGTCATTGCATCAGCGATGATGATGATGTGTGCTTTACCCACTGAATCTTGCTGAAAACACAAATACGCAAAACTTAAACGAAGAATTAAAGGCAGAGAGGTAGTGAAGAAAGCTTTCCTGATCTTGTGAAGAATTTACGGCATCATGTAAGACCGTTAGGTTTTCAGTAAAGCCAAGAAACTGTGGCATTAGATTTTTCCGTTGTGGATTTGGGTGTTTTAATTGTAGCACACAGATCATAACTTTTCAAAAGAAGGTCTGTACATGAGCGGACAAAGTGTAATTTTAGTCATTTTGTAAAGACAAAAAAAATAGTTGGCTTCCATAATAATCCTAATTCATTTGGAGGCATTATTTATCTCCCAAGTAAAATAATAAAAAACTACAATGAGAGTGACTTGGATATTTTGAAAATACCGCTCTTTGTCTCTAAGGTACCAGAGAGTCAGAAGGACCATTAAGAAGAAAGAGGACTAACAAGGAACTAGTTTTGTGTCAAAACCACGTGACCATTTAACAGCACATCATCAAAGCAGCACTCTTAAGTTAAATTCACAAGGAAGTCCTGCTTTGCAAATGGTGAATACAATTATGAATTATGATCCAATGCCTGAAACAGGGTACGCCTGGCTGAGCTGACTAACCCAGTGCTTGAATCCCTGAAGCTGTTAAAGAGACTTTGCTGAGCCAAACAGATTAGCCACATCTATAACAATTTCAAAACATGGCTCACACTAACACATTCCCATTAACTGTGCAAATAAAAATTAGAAAAGCATAATCACAACTTTGAATGTCATGTTCAGTTATGAACCGAGAGTGATTGGGCCAGCTTTTGGTGGCAGGTATTCATTATGTTCCAGTAGCAAATCTTTAGGTCCATGATAGCTGTAAAGCAACCGAGTGATTCCAAAAAACCCTTCAAGAACAGTGTGCCTCCCAACAACAGAGAACAAAAGATGAAAAAAGTTTTCTCAGCAGGGTCACCTTCTCTACTGTAGGATTGAATAAATTCATCAGGTTTTTGTAAGAGAATATTTGGCCATCATTAAAAAGCAGTATTGGAGTAGGCTGTTGTCATGTAGTAGACAGGTTGGAGTAGACATGCCATCCCCTGGGGGTGTTCAAACAATGTGTAAATCTGGCACTTGAAAACGTCGTTAAGTGGGCATGGTGGTGCTGGGTTGACAGTTGAACTTGATGATCTTTGAGGTCTCTTCCAACCTTAATGATTCTATGATTCTGTCAGAAGGACTTTTACATTGTGTTGACAGTTATTTTCTGAAATTCACCTTATAGTGAAATTAAAAATAAAACATGAAATAACAAAAACTGTGCTTAAGCTTAAAAGGAAGCAAGAGCTTAAGGTTTCCCTAGATGCAGCAGAAAGAAGGATGTGTGTGAGCCAGATAAAACCTTTGGTACCACTCAGACACCGATCTGAGCTAGGATTTTGGATCCAGGAGAAAAGATTGCTGGAGATGATTGTGTTGGCTTGGGAGTGCCCTGGACACTGTAAGAGCAGCGAGAAATGGGAGTCAACTCCACTAAATCAGTTCTTCCTGACAACTCCCTTGCCTATTTTCTGAGTTAGAGAGAACTTTATTTGCTCCTTTTGCATCATGTGGTATAGAGGAGCTGAGAATTGCATGATGATGATGATGAGGAGGAGGAGGCCTTCTCACACACTGCTTGGATTTTTACTGTTCAGACCTGAGTTGAGATAAATGTGTTGAGTTTCCACATACTCTGTAAGATAGACTGTTCTGTAGCCTCAGATGGTAAGACCATTAGTTTAATGTGAATGTTTTGAGTTAGTTCTGTTCAAAATAGAATACTCTGTGTTTGAGGAGGTGAGGGTGCTGTCTTAAAAGTTGCACATCACTGATTTGCAGAAGTCCTGCAAAGAAGTGTTTGTTATGTGTGTATTTAGGGTCATACTGAAGGGTAACATTCTCTTTCAACCAGGAATTTGCTGCATTCAGAGCATGTGCAGGGTGCCTATAGACCATGATGGGTACCGAATAAGGCCATGTTTGAATAAAAAAGCTGTTTTGCAGACTAAGCATTCCCACCTATGTGCTCTTTTTTTGTGTTACAGTTTGTGTACAGGGAATGTTTTGGAAGTATTTGCTCTATCCATTTTGTTCTGGTTATTTGCCATAGCCTAAAGTAAACTTTACTTTGATGTGGATCCTTCCAGCAAGTGCAGTGTACTTTAATTGATCTGCTCTCCCACATGACCCTCCTTGCAGGATCTACTTGCCTAGTTTCTGTCTCTTGTCTTTGGGTCACCTACTGAGAATATTGCTTCCTTACAGAAATATTCACAATTCCACCTTATAGCGAGACACTTAGATGTTACAAAACCCATACCTGGTTTTATCACATGGTTCTGGCTCTCAGAAATAAATAGCATTCCATGAAAGGCAGTGATAAGATGCTAAGATGTGAAAATTAATCTAGAATAAACACAGAAGATATGCCCTGTTGTTTCTGCATAGCAGAGAAGTTCTGATAGCACTACAGTGATGGAAGGGGTAACAGTAGGATCTCTAGGAATGTTCCATTTGCTGCTGGACTGTGCTTGGGCAAAGAGAGAGGACTGTTCACTTTCAGCATAAAGTTCTGGACAGTTTGTAGTGGACAACCTAAGCAGTTCTAAAAGACAAGGACTCTTACATGGTAGCAGAGGTTCTTCTGGCATGTTAGTGTCCAAGTCAATGTCAGGCGATAGAGAAACTCTTTGTAACGTAAGATAGAAGCCAGTTTGGAAGTGCTGCAAGGGAAGCACTGTGAGCTTGGTGGTATGAGGTATATTGTGTTAAGCTGTCATGAGCAAAGATTTTAACAATTCTCTCCAGACAACTCCTGTCAAGGCTAACACTGCCTGTTCTTAACTGTACCTCCTCTAATGCACACATAGATAAGTTCTTTCTACACTGAAAAGAGCACTTGTTGCAGAGACTTCAAACTACTTTGTTCCCCATTCTTTGACCTACTCATGATGGTATCTTATCATTTGCAAGTCTGTTCTTTGTACTAACAGGTGTACAAATGGAGAAAAGTTAACAGTGGTTCAGTTTGATCCATGTACTTAGTTTTCTGAGGTCCTTTGTCTTTCAACATCCTAGACATCACCAAAATCAGGCTTCAGAGATGTTTTAAATGTGAATTGTATTCCTTGCTGTTTGTAATCATCTGTCAGTGAAGATGGGTTTGACCCTGTTGCTGAACAATGTGATATTAAAATACAATATGGTGATGCTTTGCTGCGAGTCTTCCACTTCAGAAGTGTCTAAGACAAAGGTGTGCTGATGTGATTTGATGTTCATGTAGCCTGGCAGTAGAACTTAGAGCAGCTGTGCAGATGGATGTTACCCTTCCGTGTCTGCAGAACGAACATGCAGTGGGCAGTGAAAAGCATTATCCTAGGAAGTAGCAGTACTGTGTATATTCCTGACTGGGCTTTTGAACTACTTTCTTCTTTATCTCCTGTACAAATACACATTTATACTGGTATGTTGTACAGTGACGATAGCTTATGTGCTGGTACACAGACTGTTACTGAACACACAATCCTTCTAGTCCCATGGCCATTATTTACCCATGTCTTATACAACCCCTCTCAGCCTTAATGTGTTACTTGATGCTGATGCAAGTGCTGTATAAAAGAGAAGCAAAGCTGAAAATGTCTTTCCATCTCCAGAGATGAAACTAAAGAGAGAGGGGGGGGGGGTAGTTGATGAATATCCATTTAATGTGATTTTTGGGAGAAAAATTACCTACTTAATAAGGAATAACCTAATTGCTTATCACTGGCCAGATTAGCAGTTATCTCTCAAGAGTAGCACTTAATTTAAAATAAACTATATTTTTTAAAAGTGCATCGAAGCAGAGGGAATGAGTAGCCATTCCTGTAGAAGTGATTCTACCAGCCATGAGAGATGTGCTCTGCCTCAGCGAACATGCACTAAGGCTTTGGAGCAGAAGTACCTGCTGCAACTAGATGTGCATGAACTTTGAGAGGAATTATTATTTTTCAGGCAAGACTTAGACTGCTAGGCATCTTTGGAATCTAAGTTTTCTCTTGCTCGTTGTAGTCCTTTTTCTAAGCAGGAAATACTTAGTAGCTTGTACCACGACCCGTGTTTTACAGTTTACTGATCTCTGGTGGGTCTGTCTTTCAGTCTCGCCTAACAAATGAGCAGTTGAGAGCAGGGGCCTGTGGTAACAGCATGTTAGGGCTACAAAATCCAGGATGAAGGAAGCAGATTTTTAAGACGGTGATCATTTGGGGGAGGCACTGGGGGGAACTGGAAGGAATAATTTCAACCACATGATGAGACCAAGTAGGAGATGTATCTCTCTGTCCAGGCTTAGGTGGGGTAAACTGCATTTCTCTATTCATGGTGTGAGTGGGGACCTATCACATGAGAGGAGTATTCACAGAGAAAATCGTAGGAGAAATCTTAGTAGTAGCTGCTATTGTTATACTGGTTCTCCCAGACTCACTCTGCTGAAACTTCTTGGCAGTCTTCCATGGCAACTGGTTCTTTGCAGTAGCTGTGCTATCTAGGACACTGGGTTAAATCTAGTGCTCTTGCACACTAGAAGACTGGTGAGACGGTGACATAGTCAGCCCCCAACTTCTCCTCTTTGGGACCAAACTATGTTGCAGTTACTTTGTTTACCCAGCGCTGTAGTTCTTCACCACCACCACTTTCTACACGTTTAAGAACCGAAATGGCGGCAGGGACAAGATCATCCTTCAGGGGTTTTTGTAGCTTTTCACTTTAAGAAGCTTAGGGAAGCTGATAGGATATGGAGAATGCTGGCTGTCAAATGTAATGCTGGGTGCAAGTGACTTGGGACGTATGAGTTCAGTGGGTCTTGAAGAGCACTGTCCCTCAACAGCTTGCTTCTGTCATTTGTACAATGTACATGTAGTCTGAACTCAGAATAAATCTGGAGAAAATTTGAGAAGTTTTGGCTTAGGGATTACAGAGCTTTCTAAATGGAATGACATATTTAGAAAATAAGTGACACTAATCAGGGTGTACGTACTCCAAATATTAGGCACAGTTTCTGTTGCTTTATTACAGCTTCTAGCACGGTTTATGTAGGTACACACTTATCTTTACTGATGCTCGGACATTTTTAAGGTGCAGCTTGGGAAACCTCCATTTCTCATTCCACGGCTGGAGCGTGACAATGAGAGTTGCTTTTTTCTACACTGAAACTGGGATTTTACTTCCATGGAAAATTGCAACTTCTCACCAGCGATCACAAATTCTGTTCTAATTTTTATCAAAAAACCCAATACTGGTTGTTCCTGTAGCTGGGTTTACTGTTGCCCTGCTTCCCAAACTTAATTGCTCTTAGTCTTAATTTCTCTTTGCACTGTGTAGCAGATTGGAAACTGGGCGGCTCATTTATTGAGAAACTGAGGAACAGGAGTGAATGTGTTTCTCTTTTTAAAAAAACGGAAATTGAAACTTTCCTGAGTGATGGTTTGGTTTTAGCTGCCGTTATTTACATTTCAATTTTCATTTTAAAAATACAGACATTTTTTATTACCAACTTTGCTTATCAGCTTTTATAAATCTGACTCTCTCTTGTCACTTTCCAGAACAGTTTGAATCTTTTTGTATTTGTCAGTATTGGGGGGAGTGATAGCAAAGTTTTTTACTGTTAGCTTAGTTTGGTTTTCATTTTAGTTCTGTATTTTTTCCATAGTGAGATAGTGAGAAAGCCGAGCACTGACAAGTCAGAAACTTGTTAACAGTGAGGGTCATGGAGCATTGGAACTGGCTGTCCAGAGGGGTTGTGGAGTCTCCTTCTCTGGAGATGTTTAAAACCCATCTGGATATGTTCCTGTGCAACTTGATCTAGGTGATCCTGCTCTGGCAGAGGGATCCGACTTGAAGCGAGGTCCCTTCAAATCCCTGATGATTCTATGAAGTCAGCTTGTCTCCTCTACCTGGTGTATTGTACGTGCTAAGACAAATTTACGGCTAAAAACTGGTTTATTATGTGTACCAGGATTCTTTTCTATAAAGCACATTTTTTTTCTGGCTTGTTTTGTGGTTCTGCTGTGCCACCAAGCACATGGGGAGAATACAATAAGATCATGGTCGAAATTGTTGGTATTTTTTGTCACTTCCATCTGCATTTCATTGTGTAGTTATGTGGTCTAGGTAATACTGCATTTTGTTAAAATTATAGGGTAATATCTTACAAAATAATGTGAATTGGCCTCTCTTTTAATAGGATGTTCTTTTTTTTGTATTCCTTACATATTTGTAATTCTTTCTAGATATGGGAAAATTGTTTCCACGAAGGCTATTTTGGATAAGACAACAAACAAATGCAAAGGTATGTATATTTGCTTTTCTTTTACATTCATGTGGCAGTCCTAATTGATTCCGAAAAATGTGCTATTGTTATATTTTAAGTGCTTTTACCACCCCCACCCCCCTTTCTTTTTTTGCCATTCTTATGACTAAAGTAGTCTTACTCTTGCCTGTGGTTGGTATATTCAGTTCATGGGTTTCCAGTGGAGCTGGCAGACAGCCCAGGTCAGTGGTGAAGCCAAGTCAGAGTGAAGCTGACGTGCACAGCACTGCCTGGCAGTTTGCCTCTGTTTTAAAAACAAAAACGGAGTTAAAAGAAGCCTTTCCCCTTTTGCCTAGAGAAACCAGAGAAGTGTACAGAAGGCCATTCAACTGTACCAAGCATCTGAAAAAAATTTTTATTCTGGGAATCAGCTTCATTGATTAGTGTCATTTAGAGCAACACTTAATTACACGTCTCAGTACTCAAATGGTGTTTTTTTATATGATATTGAATGCATTGGGAGCAAAGAGAGGGTTGGTTTTACCAAGGTAAACAGCTGGGAAACAAATTTGAACTCCTTTAGGTGAGCTGGGTACATCAGCTCACTGATTCTCATGATTTATTGCAATTGCAGGAAGATCAGATCCCAGCAATGTGCAAGGTGGGAGAAGGGGTGGTAGAAAACACATCATACTGGATTTCAGACTTTCATTTTTACAGTTAAGAGGATAATTTCTAAGCAAAGTGAAGCATTAAGCAAGCTGATTTAGGAAAATTATTATGCATAAAGCTCATGAGTGAGCCTGAATCTGATGGGAAGTCAGGAGAGGAGATTTCATCATTAATAAAGACAGATCTGTGCAGAAGTTAGCAGCAGTGCAGTGCAGCATAGCTTCTTAAGCAATTAAAAGGGCATTGACAGTTCAAACACTGGAAATTCTAGGATTTTTTTCTTAGCTTCTATGCACATGTCTTCTGCGTGTATTGTAGATAACCATTTCAAATTTATATTGCATTTTATAATAAATAACAATATGAAAATAATAAAGACTATTTATCAGAGAGCTGAGTGGGGAGAAATTTTATGAACTGTAACAAGGATAAATGTAGACTCTTGCATCTGAGCAAGAACAACCCCAGGGACCTGTATAGGTTGGGGACTGACCTGTTGAAAGGCAGCATAGGAGAAAGGGACGTAGGGGTCCTGGTGGACAGCAGGATGACCATGAGCCAGCAGTGTGCCCTTGTGACCAAGAAGGTCAATGGCATCCTGGGATGGATCAGAAGCGAGGTGGCTAGCAGATCAAGAGAGATTCTTCTCCCCCTCTACTCTGCCCTGGTGAGACTACATCTGGAGTATTGTGTCCAGTTCTGTGCCCATCAGTTCAAGAAGGACACAGAGCTGCTGGAGAGAGTCTAGCGCAGAGCCATGAAGATGATAAAGGGAGCGAAACACCTCCCTGATGAGGCTGAAGGGCAATGTGTGTAAGCTGGAACATAGGTTTCATATAAATATGAGAAGGAATGTCTTCACAGTGGAGGATGTGACAGCACTGGAAGGGGCTGCCCAGAGGGTTTGTGGAATCTCCTTCTCTGGTGATGTTTAAAACCCAACTGGACATGTTCCTGTGTGACTTGTTCTAGGTGATCATGCTCTGGCAGGGGGATTGGACTAGATGATCTTTCAAGGTCCCTTCCAATCCCTAATATTCTGTGATTAATTGAGCAATGCTCATGGCAGCTGTTAACTGATTTAGACCATCGATTCACAGTATCACAGTAATGATAAGGTTGGAAAAGACCTTAAAGATCATCCAGTCCAACCTAAATCCAAATAAACCAAGTAAACCTAACATCTAACATCTAGATCATGCCAGTCAGCACGTCATCCAGCCTAACCTTGAACACCTTCAGGGACGGTGACTCAACCACCTCTGTGGGCAGCCCATTCCAAAACCGGATCACTCTTTCAGTGAAAAATCTTTTCCTAATGTCAAGTCTAAACCTCCCCTGATGGAGCTTAAGACTATGACCTCCTGTCCTGTCTCCAGTGGCCAGGGAGAAAAGACCAGCCCCTGTCTGACTACAACCACCTTTTAGATAGTTATAGACAGTGATAAGGTCACCCCTGAGCCTCCTCTTTTCCAGACTAAACAAACCCAGCTCCATCAGCCTTACCTCATAGGACTTATAGAATCATAGAATCACTACGGACTGGAAGGGACCTTGAAAGATCATTTAGTCCAATCCCCCTGACACAGCAGGATCACCTAAACCAACTCACACAGGAACACATCCAGGCGGGCCTTGAACATCTCCATTGATGGAGACTCCACAACCTCCGTGGGCAACCTGTTCCAGTGCTCCATCACCTTCACTGTGAAGATGTTCCTCCTTAGATTGATGTGGAACCTTTTCTGTTCCAGCTTACAACCATTGCCCCTTGTCCCATCACTACATGACACCGAGAATAGCCCATTTCCATCCTCCTGACACCCACCCCTCAAATATTTGTAGACATTAATGAGATCACCCCTCAGTCTCCTCTTCTCCAAGCTAAAGAGACCCAGCTCCCTCAGCCTCTCCTCGTAAGGGAGGTGCTCCACCTCCTTCATCATCCTCGTTGCCCTATGCTGGACCCTCTCCAGCAGCTCCACATCCCTCTTGAACTGAGGAGCCCAGAACTGGACACAATACTCCAGGTGTGGTCTCACCCGGGCAGAGTACAGGGGGAGAAGAACCTCTCTTGATCTGCTAACCACCCCTCTTCTAATCCACCCCAGGATGCTGTTGGCCCTCTTGGCCAAAAGAGCACATTGCTGGCTCATGGTCATCCTGCTGTCCACCAGGATCCCCCAGGTCTCTTTCTCCCAAACTACTCTCCAATAGGTCAATCCCCAGCTTATACTGGTCCCTGAGGTTGTTCTTGCCCAGATGCAAGACTCTACACTTACCCTTGTTACAGCTCATTAGATTTTTCTCTGCCCAGCTCTCCAGCCTATCCAGGTCTCGCTGAATGGCAGCACAGTCTGCAGGGGTGTCAGCAACACCGCCCCTTTACCATTCGAGTTGTCCTTCTCTGGACTCGTTCCAGCACCTCGACATACCTCTTAAACTGAGAGGCCCAGAACTGAACACAACACTCCAGGTGTGGTCTAACCAGTGCCGAATACAGGGGAAGGATAACCTCCCTTGACCTGCTGGCCACACCATTCTTGATGCAGGCCAGGATGCCAGTGGCCCTCTTGGCCACCTGGGCACACTGCTGACTCATGTTAAGTTTACTGTCTACCAGTACCCCCAAATCTCTCTCTACCTGAGAAGTCTCTAAGAACTCCATTCCCAGCCTGTAGTTCTGCCTGGGATTTTTATAACCAAAATGCAGAACCCAACACTTAGACTTGTTAAAACTCATCCTACTGGAGTCTGCCCATCTCTCCAGTCTGTCCAGGTCCCTCTGCAGGGCCCTCCTACCCTCTAACAGATCAACACGAGCTCCAAGCTTGGTGTCATCTGCAAAGTTGCTCATGATGGACTTCATCCCATCATCAATATCATCAATAAAGATGTTGAACAGGACCGGACCCAACACCGGCCCTTGAGGGACACCACTAGTAACTGGTCGCCAACTAGATGTGACACCATTCACCATCACTCTCTGGGCTCATCCATCCAACCAGTTCCTGACCCAGCATAGAATATTCCTGTCAGAACCCCTTGCTGCCATCTTCGCCAGGAGGGTATCATGGGAGACTGTGTCGATTCCTTCAGTTGCTGAAGACTTCAACAATTCTGACATTAGTAGTCTTAACAGATTTCAGCCAGTGTTTCCAATACAGATTTGAGAAGAGTGGCAACCAAGTCTGTTGTAACAGTGTACCTGAAGGTTAAGGCTGCAGGGAAGCTTTACTGCATGTCATTGAAATTGCCATAGGAACATACGTAGGCAGAATGTGGATACCTGGCTGGAATTTAACCAAACGATTGACAGCATCTCTGGCTCTTGCCAAAAAACCTATCATGCGGTTTAAGCTAACAGGAACAATGGGCAATTTACTTTATGTATCATCTACAAAGTGGGAAAGCAAGCTTTGATGGGATGCTTGGTAGCAGTATGTGACTTTGCCTGTGTTGCACCCTGTAGTGTGGTGCTGGTGATAACCTGGGCTGTCAGGCATATGCATTTGGGTATGGAAAGCTCGTTTTGCTTTGGCAGCGCAAAACTCAATGTGAGCTAATTCACTCTGTTTCATGTCAAGATTTAACAGTCCACAACACCACATGTTATACAGAACAATATGCTGCTTTCTTCAGTTTCTTGGCAGGTTAAATAAGCTCGTACTCATAATGTACAAGGCTGCTCAAGTTGTTTTTCCCAAGAACTTTAAAGTTCATTCAGTTATATTTTTAAGCAACCTTTTTGTTTTCAGTATAAAAATACTGTAAAAGAATACTATTAACTTCTGATTACGTAATCCCATTTTCTACTCCTAGATTGTTGAGGTTTTTGTTTAGTTTCTTTTAACCAAGACTAGACATTGGAGAGGAATTTCTTTAATATTTGAGGTGGTTCACAGGTGGGAAGAAGGGAGTTGAAAAATGCAGAATGTTTGCAATAGTATCTAGTGAAAGGAGCCACCAAATTTGGACTGCGTTTTAGTGAGACTTGAGTGTCCAACTCCTAGGTTGCATTTAAAATGCCAACCTGTAATGTCAGTGTCTGTAAAGGCCAAGGGATATTGCGGTTCAGATGTCCTGAAATCCATTAGCTGCACATTGTTGTTCAGAATAAAAAGTTTTTGCAAGTATATGGAAATTGTTACAAGTAATGTTGGTTTTGCTTTAATGTCTAAAGTTTGCATTATATGGCATAACAAATGGTATGTATCCCCCCCTTCACAGTATCACAGTATCACAGTATTATCAAGGTTGGAAGAGACCTCATAGATCATCAAGTCCAACCTGTCACCACAGAGCTCAAGGCTAGACCATGGCACCAAGTGCCACGTCCAATCGTGCCTTGAACAGCTCCAGAGTTGGCGACTCCACCACCTCCCTGGGCAGGCCATTCCAGTGGCCAATGACTCTCTCGGTGAAGAATTTTCTCCTCACCTCAAGCCTCAGTTTCCCCTGGCGCAGCTTGAGGCTGTGTCCTCTTGTTCTGGTGCTGGCTGCCTGAGAGAAGAGAGAAACCTCCTCCTGGCCACAACCACCCCCCAGGTAGTTGTAGACAGCAATAAGGTCTCCCCTGAGCCTCCTCTTCTCAAGGCTAAACAATCCCAGCTCCCTCAGGCTCTCCTCATAGGGCTTGTGCTCAAGGCCTCTCACCAGCCTCGTTGCCCTTCTCTGGACACGCTCAAGCACCTCAATGTCCTTCCTAAATTGAGGGGCCCAGAACTGGACACAGTACTCAAGGTGCGGCCTAACCAGTGCAGAGTACAGGGGCAGAATGACCTCCCTGCTCCTGCTGGCCACACCATTCCTGATGCAGGCCAGGATGCCATTGGCCCTCTTGGCCACCTGGGCACACTGCTGGCTCATGTTCAGGCGGGTATCGATCAGCACCCCCAGGTCCCTTTCTGTTTGGCTGCTCTCCAGCCACTCCGACCCCAGCCTGTAGCTCTGCATGGGATTGTTGTGGCCAAAGTGCAGCACCCGGCACTTGGACTTATTGAACGCCATCCCGTTGGACTCTGCCCATCTGTCCAGGCGGTCGAGGTCCTGCTGCAGAGCCCTTCTGCCCTGCAACTCAGACACATCTGCCCCCAGCTTTGTATCATCTGCAAACTTGCTGATGACTGACTCAATGCCCTCATCCAGATCATCTATTAAGATGTTAAAGAGGATGGGGCCCAGCACTGATCCCTGAGGGACACCACTAGTGACCGGCCGCCAGCTGGATGTGGCACCATTCACCACCACTCTCTGGGCTCGGCCCTCCAGCCAGTTCCTAACCCAGCACAGAGTGTTGCCGTCCAAGCCATGGGCTGACAGCTTAGCCAGCAGTTTGCTGTGGGGGACAGTGTCAAAGGCCTTGCTGAAGTCCAGATAGACCACATCCACAGGCCTCCCCACATCCACCAAGCGGGTCACCTGATCATAGAAGGAGATCAGGTTGGAGAGGCAGGATCTGCTCTTCCTGAACCCATGTTGGCTGGACCTGAGCCCTTGGCCATCCCTCAGGTGTGCAGTTACTGCCCCCGAGATAACCTGTTCCATCAGTTTCCCTGGCACTGAGGTCAGGCTGACAGGCCTGTAGTTCCCAGGATCCTCCAGCCGACCCTTCTTGTGGATGGGGATCACGTTGGCCAGTTTCCAGTCACCTGGGACCTCTCCGGTGAGCCAGGACTGATGGAAAAGGATGGAGAGCGGCTCGGCCAGTTCATCTGCCAGCTCTCTCAGCACTCTAGGATGGATCCCAGATCCCATTCCCCTTGCCTGCCTCACCCCCCTGGTTGCCCCTGAGAAACAGATGTGAGCCCCTCTTGGAAGTCAGCCAGTTTACTAAGGATGTAGAGGATAGATAACCTATTCCAGAGGTCCTAGCATGGTCACATAAATCGGAGAGGTCTTCCAGTACTATGACAACCTCCTCCACAAAGAAGAGAAGCGTCCTAGTTATAGGATACTCTCTCCTGAAGGGAGCTGAAGGCCCAATATGCAGAGCTGACCCTCATCATGGGGAAGTCTCCAGTCTACCTGGAGCCCAAATCAGGGATATCACTAGCACACTCCCTAACCTGGTGAGATCAGCTGACTATTACCCACTGCTGATCTTCCAGACAGGTGGGGAGGAAGCTGTATTGCGTAGCCTGAGAGGAATGAAGAGAGACTTCAAGGCCTTAGGACATTTGGTTAAGGAGTCTGGGGCACAAATTGCATTCTCTTCCTACATAGAAGGATTCAGGCCATAAATGCCTGGCTACAAGATTGGTGCTACAGGCAGAGCTTTGGGTTCTTTGATAATGGCTGGTTTTATAAGGCACCAGACCTGACAGGTACACATGGGAGAGGTTTATCTCAGAAGGGAAAAAGGGTTCTGGGGCAGGAATTGGCAGGGCTCACTCAGAGGGCTTTAAAATGGATTTGAAGAGGGATGGGATAGTTGATGTGTGCACACCAGTGGGACAGAGCTCTGGTCTTGATGAAAACCAGGCAGCCTCCCACTTTCCCAGGGTGAAATTGGAGCGCTCAGCTCGCTCCCTGAAGTGCCTGTGCACCAATGCACACAGCATGGGGAACAAGCAGGAGGAGTTAGAAATCTGTGTTCAGTCACGTGGTTATGATCTGGTGACAATTACAGAGATGTGGTGGAACAGATCGTATGACTGGAGTGTGGTCATGGATGGCTGTGTCATTTTCAGGAGGAATTGGTCAGCAAGGTGAGGTGATGGAGTTGCTCTTTACATGAGAGACCAACTGCAATGTATTGAGTTCTGTCCAGGGGTGGATAAAGAGAGGAAAAAAATGGAAAAAACTCATTTCACTGAGGCTGGCTTTTAACTTTTTAAGTTTTGCTGTCATTTATGTGTAAAGAATAAAATAACTAATTCATCCGTAATTGGGTTATGATGCAGCAAATATGCATCATTTAAACTAAATTTCTCTTGTTTTGAGTAAGTGATGCTTGTATGTCTCTTACTGAAAGTGAAGTAAAAATTTAGTTTAGAATAATTAACAGTTTATGCTTTATGATCCTATGAAATAAGGTTATGAGGTCATATTTGCTCGTAGAACATACATAGCAGATAACAAAAGACCCATAGAACTTGTTAGCTATTTGGACAAAATCTTCATAGAGAGTGGGCGTGGAAGTTGATTTGTTCCACCAGAGTAGGTCCCCACCAGCTCAAGGCTGAAGGACTTCTGTTAGAGTTAAATTTTTTGGGGGGACTACTTTGGAGTTCAAATTGTGCCTCTTTGCCAACAAGAAAATTGTATTAAATCACAGTGCTAGTAGCACACAAACTATTTGATTATAATCTGGTTGCTGTCTTGTTAATGAAATATGTTTTGTATTTCAGGTTACGGTTTTGTTGACTTTGACAGCCCAGCAGCTGCTCAGAAGGCGGTTTCTGCTTTAAAGGCTAGTGGAGTCCAAGCACAGATGGCAAAAGTGAGTTAAAATAACCATCTGATTCTTGCAGCGGGCTCTGGAGATGAACAAGCTTGTATATTTGCAGAACACTGACATTGTGAATTTTCAAGTTGCAAGAGCACAGTCTTCAAGATCTGTTGTGTACTAATCGTAAAATAGAGGCTTTTGGCTGCCATATCTCAAATCACCTCACCTAATGACATACAGAAGCATGGTATAGTCAAACCTCCAAACTGATATGGTTCGATTTGTCAATCAATTAATGATTTTTTTTTTCCATTGGCTTCATCAAAGTATTAGCAATACTTTGTAAGAACTACAGCAGGACTAACAGTTTAAAAACAACCTGTTAATTCCTGAAACGAGTCAACAGCTGAAATAGTTTACAGCACAAAAGCATTAAAGTCTATGTGCACTGCATGCTTGTTGTTACTGAGGTTAGCAGTTTGGGGATGAATTTTTAAGCATAGCATGGCAAAATTTAACCTTGTGACTTTGTCTTCAACCTTTCTGGTGTATTTTCTGTAAAGTTAAGCAAAATTTAAATCTAAGCATTTATGATAGATGTCTTGAAATTCTTCATCAACTCTCTGACAACCTGCTTCTGCAGCAGGGCAAACCCAAGCACTAGATGATCTTTCGAGGTCCCATCCAATCCGTAGTGATTCTATGATTCTGATTTTTGTCATCATTTTTTTCCTGATCCTTGCCTCTAAATCAGGTTATTAGCCAAACGTTATCATCAGAGCAGTGTTCCTTTGGCGTAAGTTTTCCAACCTGTAAAATCAGGGAGGTGATACGTTAGTTGTGTTTTGCCACGTGGCCCAGTTCCAACAGAGTGCCACAAACCACACTATGCATTCATTTGTTAAACAAAGAAAATACTACCAACATACTCTGTTTATATAATTTGTGGTTAAAAAATTGTCAAGTTTGAAATTACATTCTGGTTTAAGGGGGAAAAAAAGAATCCAGTAATGAACTAGTGATCTCAAAGGCTTTTTTTATCATCACAGATCTATCAAATCTTCTAATAATTATCCGTTAGGTACAGATTTTTTTTCAGATGAGATGTTTTCCACAGCTTCTCAGCTGAGGAGAACAGTTAAGCTAACAACATAAAATGTTTTTGGATGGATTCCAGGTCAACAAAATGGAAACCATATGTTTCATACTTAATGCATGTTTCATTACAGCCACGATACGAACAGAAATGCCTACTGGAAGAAAACACTTGGTGGCTGGTTTTGTGGGATTTTTTTTCCTTTATTTTTACGAGGCTTTATGGATGCTTAATTAAAGATCTTCTGAATTAAGTTTTAGATTTTAGGTAATTACTTAAAAATATGTGCCACACTTTTCAGAGACTCTGTCTGCCGTCTTATGGATGCAATATGTAGGTAGGAGGGAAGAAAAGAGAACGTGAAGCGATGTGAATGCATTTTGCTAATGAATTTTGATGTGTTCTTGAATAGATGAAGCTCTAACAATTAACTATGGTAGTCTGGTAATAGTTTCTTAATTTTTTTCCACAGTGTATTTTTTCTGAATCATTTCTTCTGACAGTTCATTGCAGTACTGCTAATACTTCTTTTTGTCAGCTTTAATGAAAACACAGGCACCGTAATACCTGACAGTTGTGATTCATTTTCCGGATGCCATGTCAAGCCTGGAAAATCTGTAACTACAAAGTTTACGTTCCAGTGAGACAATGGGAAGTGCGTGAATTATTCAAAAACAAGTCCCCCAAACTAACTCAATGAACAGTAGCACAACAAAGTAACGAGTAGCTAAGAGTTTAAGCACTTTGATTTTTGTCTGTTTTGAGCCGTTGGATTGAGGTTTTTTTTTTCTCTCAGCAGTGCTGCTCTTCTTTTGTCTGAAAAATCCCATTTGCCACGTGGGTGCTCCAACAGGGAATTGCGAGTCACTCACAGTTGTTATGGCAAGATTAACAAATCAGACTCTTCACGTGCAAGACACTATAAAAGTTTACTTGTGTTTGTGTTTAATATTTTATCCTTTTGCATGTTACCACCTGTGACATGAAGTGATCATCACAGAGAAGCTGTTCAGGCTTTAGCCTGGATGTCACAGACAAAAAATTTGGAGGACAGTTTCCCAGCTGTCTGGCCAATGGATTTCCTTACTGACTACTGTGACTGCTTCGCTTTCAAAGAGAAATAAATTCCTGCTGGTGGAATTTGACCATGGGAAGGCATTGTTACGCTGTGCCCAGGGCGTCAGCCAGCAGCATGGCTCCTCAGTGCTCTCGCCTTCCTCCCAGACGCGGTGGTAGTCCCTGACCCACAGCAGCTGAAGGGGAAGCAAAATGTTGTTGCTGAAGCCCTGTTCTGACTCCGGCAGCTGTTAAACCAGCCCTTTTTGCAGTGTCCTGCTGTAGCGACATGTTGGCGAGTTAAAAATTACTCACATCAGCAAGTTCATCTTTGAATCTTAATTTAGCATAAGTGTTATTAGACATACTAAACCCTTTGTTGGTTGATTTGTAGTGATAACTTCAGATACTTGACTTAGTGAGCATTTCCTGTCTGTGGAATAAGATCATACTGTACCTAGTGCCCTGCTTACAAACTGATGTGACTCCAGAAAAACCTAGTCTCACCTGCTGTGTTTCAGCTATGGCTGAGCAACCCAGGAGGACCTGGCGCCCAAGATGTGGCTTCAGACTAGACCTGGTCCAGGAAGGTCACTGCTGGTGGAAAAGAGGCCAGGTCTCAGAAGAGGTCATGATGATAGTGCGAGTGAAATAACCCAGTATCAGATCATTGCTTAAGAAACAGAATGTCTTCAATTATCCAGCTTCTTTTTAGATCAGTTCTGACCAAGATCTTGACTGAGATGAAGCAACTTAGGAAGTGTTTGCTTGTTATTGCAAGTTGTACCTGTTAATAGTATCTTCTGGTCACTGCTGAAATGAAAATGCTTCCAACAGTTCTTGTCAGGCACGTAATGCTGCTAAGAGCTTGCACAAGTTGGTACATTGCTAGGGGATAGGAGTAACTATGAATGGAATCTGCAAATGGAAATAATGGCTAATGCCTTTCCCCTTTTCCAGCTGAGCATTGTCAGTGTTCAGTCTTGTCCATCATCTTTTTCAGGGTGTTCGAGTGGCTGTGGAAAGGGATTAGGAGATGATGTGAGCTGCGGTGGTAGGCAGCTTGTTTCAAGACTGAGTACAAAACCAATTGCTTATCTCTTATTCTAGAGATAAGGTGCAGAAAGAGCAGATATATGTCCTACCAAAGTACTGTTATTTCTGTGCTAGTTAGTAGCTGGTAAACGTTAAATTTTAATGTTCATTAATTTTATCAAAATTTCTTTAGTCAGTTTATTGTCCTTAAGTGTAGAGCAGTATTTTGATAATAGTAAGTTAAAATACCCCAGTTTTGCAGAGCTGTGCTTTCTTGCTCAATGCTAAAAGCAGTACTGAAGAACTCTGCCCATTTTTTTTGTTAGAAAAGTTGCATTTGCTGTCAGAGTGAATTTTCTGAGAAATGTGTCTCTTTGCTTCCCTCCACCCCACGGGTAATATCAGTGAGATAACTACAGGTTTCTACGCTGTTGAGAGCAGACAGCGAATGACTTTGTAGAGGAGGATAGATGTACATAGAAAATCAACTGAATATTGGCATTTTGAATGGAGATTAAAAAAACCCCCAAGACTCTGTAAGGGTTAGGTTTCAGTGCTGTGGAGATAAGAGTCACCTAAATTTGTATGTGCCTTGAACTTAACATAAGGCATTTGAGGCAATGCTTAGATAAAGTTCTGTCTCATGAAATGGGATTCAGCCGAGTTCAACTCAAGCTGTAGTTACTCAATTAACTGTGTTTCAAATGATTCAAAACGTACACCTTTTAAATGGAAGGCTGAATTTAATTCTTATTTGTCTTGTTGGTAAACAAGTGTGTAAATATGACAGAATTGCTGAAGTGAAAAAGTACTACTGAGTAAGACTGGTTGATTAAAAAAACGGTCAGGAGGATAATGATTGTGTTTGCAACTCAGATAAAGTCATCTGGAGAGTATTTATATTATTCTGACAGTGATGTAGAGATGCATGAGCCAGCTGGAATACCAGCCTGGCTGTGGCATCTCAGAGTTCACTGAGGTAAATTACTTCCTTCCTGGCATGGCAGTGACATTTGTCTAGCCAGATTGTCTAGTTCATGGTTGGTTAATAGATCCATGAGACAATATAGTGAAAGGTTTAAATCTACTAAAACTGTTCTGTGTTTGGAGTTAACACTTTTTTGCAAAGAGCTTTTAACGTGTTTCGGGCATCACAAGAAAAGTTGACATATGTTCTGCTGTTCTCACAACTGTATTTCGTCCTTGTCCTTAAAATTCGTGTCCTCCCTTCAAAACGATTTAACCAGCCAAGTCCAACACAATCACTATAGACTCAGTGAGCCTGGTCCTCCATACTTCACACTGTTGAAGACCTTGCCTTCGTGTCTCTGTTTTCTCTCTGTTAATGAGATTTTAGTTCACAGGATCGTAGGACATTAGGTGTTGGAAGGGACCCAAAGAGATCATCGAGTCCAACCCCCCCGCTGGAGCAGGACAAACTATCTAACACAGATCACAGAGGAACACATCCAGGCGGGCCTTCAAAGTCCTCAGAGAAGGAGACTCCACAACCCCCCTGGGGAGCCTGTTCCAGTGCTCTGTGACCCTTACAGTAAAGAAGTTCCCCCTTGTGTGAGGCAGAACCTCCTTTGCTGCAACTTACACCCATTGCTCCTTGTCCTATCACAGGGAGCAAGTGAAAAGTTCTCGTATGTACAAGTTCTCTATAAAATTGTATAAATAATTTATAACTTAAACAAGTTATATTAATTCTTTTCCAGTTTGTCTTCCTCTTTCTTTCTCCTCCCTCTTATGGAAGCCCTAATATCTTCAGTTACATATGTGCTGCTTGCAGTAGAACCCATGAAAGTAGTGCACGGACGTGAAAGATTTCTGTGGTCAGTGAAACTCGTTAGTTTGAGCCAAGGAATGCTGTTCCATGTACTAATGTGCATTTTTGGAGGAAGACTCATTGTTTATCCATTCAAAGATTTCCCCAGAGTTGCACTTTTTTAGGACGTAGGGCTTCAGATTCATAAGGTTATAATTTCCTCCTCCTTAAAATCTTCACTTCCACTGACACAAATAAGTCTGTTCCTGCGTATCTTGTGTCACCTCTCATATTACAAATCACCAAATATTTTGAGATACTTTGTGCAGAAATTATGGCCATCTTCTAAATTGTTTCTTCCTCACATTGCATTAAAAAGATGCCTGTGATAGAAGTACAAAGTGTGTTGTACGATCGTACACTGACTCTTCCACTACTCTAACAATTTTTGTTTTGTAGGGTGGTCAGCAGTCCAAACTCTCTGAAAGTCATTAGGCAGTGGGTGGCTTATAGATTGTGATAAATATTAGACCATCATCTGAGTTTGCATTGATCTTCCACACCCAAGGATGACATGAATTTGTGATCTTTGTTTTTTTTACTACTGGCTAAAAAGGCAGAACTGTGAAGCTTTCTCCGTGTGCTGGCAGCTTTGTCTTTCATTCCATGCAGGAACTATTTTTATGTTACACAGTATCACAGAATTGTTGGAGTGATAAGGGACTTCTAGAGATCAACTACCCCAACCCCCCTTTTAAACCAGGATTCTAAACTTACATGAGGTGACTTTTTCCAAACACACTTGAAAAGGATGAACTGTCACCCTATATAAAATGTGAACTGCACAGCAGGTACGGGGGGGACTTTGGAGGGAAAGTCTGCTTAGCTGCTTGTCCTCATCTCTGTAAAAGAAATCAAGGCTTTTCCACAGCTATGTATTAGAGGCAGTCTTCCTTTATGTTGCTGGTGAAGAACATGGTTTTGAGACAGCAAAAGTGAAGAACAGCTAACTTCTTTGACTTTTAATAATGTATTGGATCCTGTACTTGTCTTCACTGTAGTGACCTTATGGAGAATTAAATCAGTTTTCATTTCCACAGAATAAGAAAATAAGTTTAGGTTACCATGGTAGCTAGTGCACTTAATCTAACTAGAGGAGGTAGGCATATTGCAGTGTGTTTTTATTCTGCATCTGGGCTTCTGAATGCCCAAGAACAGATGACAGGCAAACAGGAGCTAACTGGGACAGATTTCTACAGCAGGTTCTAGCAACTATCTTGTAAGAGTTGTTTTCACCTAGTTTGCAGTACTTTCTGTAGGCAATTGTATTAAGTCCCACTATTTTAAGTAAATACAATTAACTTTCAATAACTTTTATGAATAAAGGGAAGTCATTATACAGCATTTGGAATGTAAGCTGGACTTGGTTTACATGGGGGCTAAATGACCACCATTTCACGAATTTTGTGTTTCGGTGCATTAAATAAGACTGTTAACAACCACTTCCCTTGAGTACACAGCTTCAACCCAGAGAATTCTTATCTCAGTGGCTAAGCAGTGCTTGGCTTGTTTGGTCAAGGGTCCAGTGCCTTATTATGAACTGTGGCGGACTAATTAATTTTTTGTTGAAAACAGGAGCATCCATGAGCAACTTGCGGGAGTCCCGAGGAGAACCGTAGCTCTCTTCTAGCAAGGGGAATGCAAAAATGCCAAGGGTTAAAAAGGGCACACGTGACTGCAGTCGCAGTCTGATTGCAAACTTGAACACATTGCTTATTGGAGTTAAAAATACCTTTTCATGTTGTTCTTACTGCTCTTGGTAATACAGATGTGCCTGTGAAAATGAATTAAAATGTTGATCTTATTAATCACATCCAGTGTTTATGCCATGCTGGAGAACACATGAAGATTATGGTAGTGATTTTTCCCCTGAATTGTCTCATTAACAGTCTGTGGTCAGACAGTATTAAATCTGTGGCTAAACCAGACATATTTCAGTGAGACACAGGCCAATTGTAAATTTTAAAATAGTCTCTATACAAAGGCAGACAAGCATTTAATCCCATCCCTATCAGCCAGAAGATCTTCCATGCTGTGAGCAGTGCCTAGTCACATGTTTCTCAATGGCTATCTGTTCGTTCTGACCTTACACAGAGCAAGGGAAAACAGATGTCTTATCGTTTTGCCAAGTTCCTTGCTTGCGATTTAGGAATGGTTCCACACGCACAGGGAGGTTTTTGTTAATTTCTTTCAGATGATGGGAGCACATTTTGCATTATGTAGGACTCCTGATTGCCTCCTGCTACAGAAATTAATATTAGCAGTCGGTTATTCCTGCCCCTTTTATGAGAAACACTGCATCTTGTAGTCAGCTTATTAAATTAGCGCAGTAAGTGCTCTTTAGAAATAAGAAATGCATTAATCTGCAAGAGCACTGTTCTGCATCTTTGTATTATTTTGTTCTGCTAAAGAAGTTCTGGAGATGTGGATAAATGTGTTTGGAGAGAAAAAGACCAAGAGAAACTTGAGGATGTGATTCCTAAAAATAAGACTTCCTAGTTTCACAGGTAATGTGGATATTTACAGTAGCCCCCAAAATCCCTGGCATTGCCTATAATAGGCAAATATTAAACACCTTCAGTGTCTTTCAGGACCTGCTGAAGGTTCTGTTAATAGGGAAGGTGCTGCATGAGATAGGAAGGCTCTTCAATAGAGCAGTTTTTTGTAAATCATGTAGAATTTTTTAAAAAAGTCTAAATATCCATGGTTCGGTTGTTTATATTTTAATGTTAGCCTGCTACCCTAAAGCAGGAAGCTTTCCTGTGACTTCAGTAGTTCTTTTGGATCATTCCTATGAAACAGTACAGAGATTTAAGATTTCTCAGGTGAAAGCAGCTTAGTTAATTTTATGGATTTTGAGCACAGAAAATGTTGTCCCTCTTGCAGCCTCCTGAATTTTTAACTGTTTAGTAATTTCCCGTGTTAAAGCCCTGTATAAAAGCAAATGTATGTTTGTACGGCGCCTTTTGTGTAAGACAGGATAAAGATGAATGGGGAGTGCTAGTTCTCATTGCCATTTGGAAGTCAGTTTGGAAATCCAGCATGTTCTACATGGAAGGAAATGACTTAGTGCTTATAATCTCCCAAGACATACGCAGGTAGCTCTCTTTAGTAGTCTTGTGGAGATGGCAGAAGCTGCCTGGTGACATAATTAGCAGGAGGAGAGGAGGACTTTTACACATTAATAGGTTTAGTTTTTCACATATCTAACTACGTAAGATTCCAAAAGTTAGAATTGTTTTAGTATTGTAAGTGAGGTCCATTGAAGACCAAGAGCAGTCTTTTAATTTTTTTTTCCCCTACAAAATGAAGAAGTGGATTAAAGCGGAATGAATCAGCAGTGAGTTGGGTTTGATGGTGCTTGTGGGTCTGCAGTGCAGGTACAACCTTGGTACCCTGTGGAATGTGTTTGTTGGTATTGCAGCTGTTTTCTTTGAGGACAATTGCAGATGAATGGAATTTCAACTTGTATTCTAGAATTTCAGTGGGACATCCTCATGTGTTGGCCACTTTTTAAACTCTTCCTGTATTCACCTTCTTTACCAGTTCCAACTGTGGACATCTGTAGGAGTAGCTTCAAACTCCCATTTTTCACCCTGGTCAGTATGCCCTGCCAAAGGATCAAGAGCAGGAATAACTGAGCCTGTGGGAGTATTCAGGCTGCAGTAGATTGTTAGGTTCGAGGAAGGGATCAGGAAAGCAGAAGTAAGTCCTTTCCAGTCACCCTTTTAGGAGACATGTGACCAAAACCCAGCCTAGTTACTAGTACGGAATATGGACTGCTTCATAAGCCACAAGTCAGGTTTTTCCATGTCAAAATGCTTTCTGTTCAGAGAAAGGAATTTCCCTAGAACAGTTTCCTCAGATGCACTCATTTTCCTTCCCTTCCTCAGGGATTTGCAATGTGGGTTGCTAAGTTAAGCATTCTCTTCTGCAGCAACACTGTGACATGGTTTTATGTCACAAAGTTTTCTCTGATAGGTGGATAGGTACAAGAAATGAGCTTCCCAGGAAGATCTTTGTGTGAATCGCTGCATGTCTTTGTTTCTTCGAAGAAAGCTCCTGGTCTCTCATGGTGAACACGCTGCCTGTGTAATGCAAAAGTGTGATAACCCCCTAGGCTGGAGCCCAAGAGAAGGAGAATTTACTCAAGTAAAGCAGATTGCTCTGACATTCTGGATTTCTTTCTCTGTTAGTTGTTTCTGGGCATAAGCGTCTTCATTGGGTGGGGTTTTTTTCATGTAAATTACACTTTTATTAGTGTGAGCAAAATTGAAGCTTTTTTTATCTTCCCAAATGTTAGGCTTTTTCATGAGATCAGTTTTATAATATAATTCAGTCTGTTATTATAAAATAAAAACATTAGCAGTTTAGATGAAAATATGCAAACAATCTGATTTTTAGAGCTCGTATATACTGTCTTAATTTTTTTTTCAGGGAAGTTTTGGGATATTTGCATTAATTATATTTTACAGCTTAAAATACATTTTAAAAAAAAAAAAATCAGTTTTTTTTTTCCTTTAAAATACTCTTCTGAGTTTCAAGAAATTATGCTGTAGCTATAAAGGCAATTTTGTAAACCTAATAGGTAAAACCTCCTATAAGGCTTTTGCTAATAGCATTTTTTAGAGAAAAGTGTAAGGTCACAAATTTCAGGGTACAAAACCAAATTGTCTAATAAAACCTAAGGAGCAAACTACTTCAAAAACCATGAAAGCTGTCTTCATCTCACATTCATACCTGAGGAGACCGCATGTCAGAAGTGTAACTGGTGCAGCATAGGTTTTCCTGTTGGGGCTGTACTCTGCCTAGCAGTGAATATCAAAGTCAGCTCTGTCCTTTCACCAAATCTATTTTCACGTCTTCTCCTTCTGCTGGTTTTTCTAATATGAAAGAGAGAATTTCTTAGATAATTGAACTCTCAAACTTCTACGTGCACTGTGTAGATTCAGTATTGGGGGGGGGGGGGANTAACACAAGGTAACACATCCATGGTAGTCAAATGGCGTTTGTGATGGACTCTAAAGGGACTCTGATAACGCTTAGGCACTTGGACATCTTTGGTTTGTAAGGTATGTGGAATTCCAGTGTGGCTAGGAGCTATAATTGTATCAGTGGCATAGTGTGCAGATGGATGGGTAGAGGATATAATGGGAACATACTCCCTTTTAATGTTTTATATGGCCTTTGATTCTGAAGCTCCTTTAAAAACCTTTGTGGAAAACTTGAAAAAGCCTTCCTGAAATCATGTGAGGCTCAAGGTGAAAATGCACATAATGAAGGTCTGTAAGCACAGAATTTGTTTCTGCTGGCTTTTTTTTTTAACCTGAGAATTCATTTCTTTGCCTAAAAGGTGCAACTTTCCCTCTACCTCACCCCCACTCCTTTTTTCATCCAAAGGAAAGAAACTTCAAATGAAAGGTGATGTCCAGGATAGTGTATTATTGTGTTACGCAATGTTCTGCCAAAGGTACTAATGTGTTACTAGCGTAAGGGCAGCTTAAGGACAAATTGAAGACTTATCTGCATGTGATGGTAACAGGATCCATACAGGTATAATCACTTCAATAAATGCTTTCATTTTGCTAGAAGAGTATTGTAGTTTGGGGGTTTATTTTCTGGTTTGAATAATACTTCCCAACAAGTCAGTTAGCTCTCTTATACAGAGAGAAAATACACTGAGGGCTATATGAACATAATTGGTTTTGTTTCAGGTCATAAAATTCTGAATGCTGAAAAAGTCCTACCACATGCTGTGCTTCCTTCAGAGTCTTAGAACTATGCAGGGAGAGGCTCAATGACAACACTGAGGTTGTGCACAACTGGAAGGGCCAAGTCACATAGATCTTTGTAGATTAAAAATGTATTTCACTGTGGAGTATGGCGAGCAATTAGAAGTAGGCACGGGCTGCAGGAGATGCTCCCTGACAGCAGCTGGAGACTCTGTAGACAAACTGAAAATGATAAATTCAACAAAAGTGTTTGTTTTTGAGATGGAATCACGTGGTCCATATCTAGATCATACAAACTTAGATAGCCTAAAACCAGGGCAGTGGGCAAAGACATGACTACCTGCTTCCTGATCACTCATCTCCTGACTGCCCTTCTGTGTTGTTTTGTCTGTTTCTAGACACAGGTTTTTGTATTACCTCAATGCATGATGTGAAAGTTTGATGAAAGCTCAGAAATGTTCGTGTGTGGGAGAAAAAGAGTTTCCCTCTCACTTCTGTGTGTATCAGCCTATTCTTGTAATGTTTTAGCAAAGTATGTTCTCTTCATTGTCTCCTTTCTCTCACTTTATTTTCAAATTGTCCTTACAATATGTTATCTTTTTAATTTATATTTGACCTTTTTTAGCTCCTACCACCAGCTTTTTATTTCCTTATCTGTTATTTTCTTGCATTTATCTTGTTTTAACTTTTTTCTTTTAAAAAAATGTGGAACCTGCAGTGGTAATACGTACTATGAGCTGGTCAATTATTCACCTTTATCTCAACTTTAAAAAGTTGTTGTCAGCAGTAATAGGAGGAGGAGGAGAGTGTTTCTCAGGAATGCTATATACAGTGACAGAAGATGGAGGTTACCAATACTAAGAAAGAGCAGCCTTTAGATAGGGACCTGAGAAGTAAGAATTTGCACAAGTAATTAAATGTGTTTGTTCTTATATTTTATATTAAAAACTACTTTCCAGTGGCAGCAACAATAAAAAATTATTTTTACTTCTCTTTCAGCAACAAGAACAAGATCCAACTAACTTATACATTTCCAATTTGCCGCTTTCGATGGATGAACAGGAGCTTGAGAACATGCTGAAACCATTTGGGCAAGTCATCTCTACGAGGATACTGCGGGACTCGAGTGGAACAAGCCGTGGTGTTGGCTTTGCAAGGTACTTCAGTAGTGTTAGCCATGCTGGCAGCTGCTTTTCCTGTTTTAATTAGGCTGGAATAGGAGGAAAAGACTTCAAATATTGAAAATTGATCAGTGGGTATAACCAGCAGAGTTTTGTTACTTCTTCCTTTGGTAAAGCAAGTATGACTCTTTCATCTTGTTTAGATAGATAAGTTTAAATTTGTTGCTCTTTTTGGACACCTTCCTAGAATAATTCTCTGATTCTTTCTCTTCTCTGTACTTCTTTTTTGTCCTCTGTCCGTGAACCATTAAGCAAGAATTATGCAGTGTTTTCACAGAAACTTCTGTGATATTTCTGGCTTTTGAGGCCTGAATTCAAGACAGGAGACTATAAGGAAGAACCCCTCTTTTTCAACCTCTTCTTTTTTCTTTGTTTCTTTATTAATTCCTTTGAGCAAAACAACAACTCATTGTCCTTTGAGCATCAGCCCTTTGAATTTTCTGGCTCATTAGCATGTTGCCTTCTGGGAAATAAAATACTTTTTTTCACTTACTGTAAATCTCACCTTAAAATATTTGACAGCTTGGTCAGATAACCTCTGCCAAAGCCACAAGAAAATTATTTTCCATAAATTAATAGGTACCTCTCAAATATTCTATCCATGTGACTCTACCTTTTGTCTGTGTAATTCAGTTGTTTGTTCTGGTGTCTCTTCACTGTGAAGCCTTTCCTGTCCCTCTCTAATGTTTTTCTATTGCTCATTAAGCTCTGCTTCAAACCCACTATGGGCAGTCAGAATTTTCAGGCTTTAGATTGAAGATTTATCTCAATGGCGTGCTTTGAGCAAGGAACTTGGATTCTCAAAACACATTGTAAAACCTCTGTCAATAGTCAAATTCCAGTAATTCAGATGCTCAGTCAATATTACAATAGCTTTGTATTTGAACAAAGAGCACAATCTAAAATTAGCGCACAGAAAAGAACTGAACAAATTATATATCCTGATGAAGCCAACATTTTTAGGCATTGGTTTCCCTGTAAGTTGGCTGCCGATAGTTCAGAGCACTGTGATTTTATTTTCTTTTTCCTAAAAATCCTGCCCTCCAGTGAATTTGCCTGACAGACCGAACCGTTTCAAGAAATGCAGCAAAGGAACAAAATTAGAAGCAATCGAAACACATTAATCTATTTAGGAGTGAACAACCAGCAAGTCTGGTTGCTACCAAAATCTCTTCCTGCCCCTTTTAAATAAATCAAGAAATAGTTGTCATATTTTGGCATAAATGTAATTGGGTGTTTTTATGTCATTCTGTACCTGTATTTTTTTCATATGGGCATATGTTTAGGCATTTGAGTGGCAGCTCCATACAAGCATTCAAAGAAAGTGTGTGTGTGATTTTAGATGACAATTATATATACCAAAAAATACTAATTTTTAAAATGACTGACACTTGCTTCAATGCAGCTTCCATTGTTCAGTACCAGGAAGGGCAAAATCCAGTAAAAACCAAGCTAAAATTGAGTAGGCACTATGAATTTGTTCAGTCTTTTCTCTCTGAACATGCTTACCAGGTCTGCCTGTGGTATTTTAGGAATGCTTCTCTTTTAATCTGGCTTTCAGCTCAGGTTTCAGAATTGCATGAAAAACTCCAAAAGATATGTTGTATCTAAAACCTCACTCGTATTGAAGACATTAAAAGAGAATAGTTCTAAAGTAAATACTTTCTTATTTAGGTTCTATATTATACATTGCATGTTCTCTATATACATAAACATCAAGTTATTTTTAATCTATGTATTATTTATTCACGTATATTATACATAATTTATAGAAAACTGTTGTTGTCACATTTAATCAGCATTTCTTGTCTTCTGTAAGACAGGTAGTAGAACAATTTTGGATAAATATTAGTTAAGGTTAAAATTGTCCAAGAGTCATTTGGAGCATTTTATGATATATGTTATGAAGTCTAAACTGGAGACTGCAACTAAATTACATCATTTGTTTTATAAGAGACAAAAAAGATTTTATTTGCTCGATGCAGATCCAACAGTCCAGAATTTCTGAAAATTGTCTAGAATGTGTTCTTGGTACCACAAAGAAAATTAGTTGAGAAAGGCTCAATTGTAGCACCACTTCTTTGATTGTGAGGCCATGAATTGGGCTTAATACATGAATCTGAATTACAGAGCTTAATGAATACAGACTGTTGTAGTTTGAAAATTGCTAGCGTTTTCAAACGTACAGCAGTTCTGCTTTCATGAAGAAGAAAAGAAAAAGGAATTGTTTTGTTTTGGAGGACCCCTCCCCCACAGGGGACTTGTCCTGGGGGAAGGTGTCACTTGGTCCTGGACCTGCCCCGGATGTCCGTGTTGGGTTAGCCTATGAAAAAGCAGAGCGGGTGGTTTGCTTTGAGAAAAAAGTCAGGAAGAGAGGAAGAAAAGGAAGAAGAAGCAGGAAGTATGTAGCCCGCTCGTGTGCGCTGCAGGCTCTCTTGGGCTGCGGCTTCTCAGCCGAGCGCCCCCCCCCCCCCCGCCCCGCCCGTTCTCGGGACGGTGGGGGGGGGGGGGAAGGGCACGGGATGCGGCTCGGCCGCGGCTTTTCAGCGATTGCAGCCGCTACTGCGGGAAGAGCAGATGCCCCGTGTTCGCGTAGCCCCATGTCCTCGGCCGGACTGCCAGCTGTGATTCACCTCGGGCTCCAGTAGCGCCGATGTGCCGCGGTCTGGAGACGCACTTGTAAGCTCTCCCCGCCCCGGCGCTAGCTGTGAAGTTTGCCGCAGGTTCTCCAGTGGCTCCGCTGCTTTTGGAATGGAGGACGCGCCGGTTTGCACCGCTCCCCGTCCAGTAATGGACAGCCTTCGCGTCTGCCGCGGTTCTTCAGTGGTCGTGGGAAGACCCTGATTTGTGCCGCTGTGCCCCCTGCTCCGCGCAGCCCTTTTGCCTCGGGCCTGAACCTGACACCATGATCCGGGCGATCTGGGAAAAGCAAGATTGAGTGCAGCCACCTCCCACAGCGCAGCTTCAGCATTTTGGTAAAGTTGTGGTATGCTGGGGTGCCCCCTCTTCCCCCCTGGAGCTGAGACAGGAGGAGAGAAGAGAGGAGAGGGCCTTGAGAATCCTCTCGGCCTACTGTGGAGTGTGGGCGTTGCCCTGTTGATCCAGCGATGAACGTGCCTCCATTTTGGATCCCCCACGTGACTGGGACTGAGCGATGGACCGCTGCCATTTTGGAGAGACTGGTCAACGGGAAGAGAAGCTGTGTGTCATTTCCTGCCGCTGAGGAAGACTGGGGGTGCTTTTAAGTTTGGGGGAGGTCCCTTCGTGCATAGTTGGAAAGCCGAAGGATTTGAGACTCCTTAAATCTTGGATCGGGAGGACAGAGACAGGGGCTTGTTGTTGAAATGCATGCCGCCCACACCGGGGTGCAATTGGGGCGTTAAGGGAGAGAGCGGTGGCTCGTCTCCGGTTTGCATGCTGTTGTTGTTGCCCAGATCTCTTAGGTCGGAAGGACAGAGACAGGGGCTTGTTGTTGAAATGCATGCCGCCCGCACCGGGGTGCAATTGGGGCGTTAAGGGAGAGGGTGGTGGAACTCGTCTCCGGTTTGCATGCTGTTGGTGTTGCCCAGATCTCTGTCATGACCCAAGGCCCAAACGATAGTGACTTCCCATGGTATTTTCCTCAGATAGTGTAATGGCATGTTTGACGCAGTTTCTAGGTTTGTGTGCACCAACTTGCTGGTTTTTATTTGTTTTATTTTTTTTTGTTTCCTTTTTTCTTTGTCTGTATACAGCTATTTAGGTTAATAAACTTTTATCCAGTATCCTAAGCCATTCATTGTCTGGCAAATTTGTCCGAGATGTCATCGAGACCTTACTTGCTAAAATTAGTGGAGAATCCCCAACCCGCTACACAGACAAATAAAATTTGTTCAACGTTATCAAAATAGCGTCTTGCGGAGAGCTGCAATAAAATACAGTAGTCTTTTAAAATCAGTTTTGTTGTATTTGCGTGTTGCAGTCATGCATTGCAACTTAGCTGAAGCTGGCAGTTGGGACACACATACATTAAGTGGGTTTGACACATACACATTGCAGGGCAAGAGTGCAGAGTGGCACTGATAGAGCCGCTCCCAGACCAGCACTAGATCACCAGTAGTCCACCTAGTCTATTAAGTCTAGTTTTGACAACATAGGTGCACAAACCTGTTTGGGGTGCTGGGTAAATTCTTAGTAACCCTCACCACTCTTGTGTTATTGGTTCATGTTTTGAAGATAACTGAGAGACAATTAAATAAGAGATAAGTACCTCATTTAATTGGGACAATACTGTAACTTGAAAACTGCAAAGGCAGTCTGGATCGTGTGGTCAGGCATGTTTATAGTTGAACTTAGTATTCTCAGATTGCACAGACACTTTGAAATGCTCTGTCAAAAGTGGCATTTGTTGTATGTATCACAAACACTAAGGATGCGATTATAAAGGGTTGTGGATCATTCTGCTTTCTTCAAGGCAGCGTAGGTTCTTTGCGCTGTAGCTCTCCAAGTTGTGTTCAGACTAGCTGCTGAGTCTAAAGCTGTTGTATTTGCAGCTTGTCCTAAAAGGATGTAAGATGTTAGCTGAGTTTAGTTTTACTTTTCTGAAGCTGTGTGTTCCTGGAAAACAGCCTTTCTATTGCACGTACATGGGAAAGCAAGCCATAGAAATGAAGCAAGAAATGTGCTTTAAAAAATCACAAATATGGGAATCTGAATGAGTGTTTAATTTATGCAAATTATTCTTTATTTTCATAGAATGGAGTCGACAGAAAAATGTGAAGCAGTGATTGCTCATTTTAATGGAAAATTCATAAAGACACCAGCAGGAGTTTCTGGTATGTTGCATATATTTCTAAGATGATGTACATATGGGTTACTGCGTACATAGTGGAAGCCTCTTGTTGCATCTGGCTTCTCATTCTGAGGCAGGCTTATTAAAATTAAACTGTGTCTTGTTAGGTGACTGTAATACTTGCTCACTTGGAACATGGTATATCACTTTTCTAGGAATCTAGTAGTGTTCTCTCCTAGCAGATAGACGAGCAGCTAAGATGCCTTAAGCCAGCTGTGCACAAATTTACATCCCACGTAACCCCAGATGAAGTCACAAGACAAGTATGTGTTCTGTGTGTATCAAACCAAAATTTGGCTGATTGTTCATGGACAATGTTTTTTTTTAAGGGGACAAAAAATGGACTGTTTTTGCAATCTGTCGGTGACTTTTTTTGAAGTACTTTTTTTTAAAAAAAGATTTGATTAGGAAAAGAATAGCTGCTGCAACAGTGCCTTAATGCCAGGCATTATTCATTTGTTTGGGGAGCCTTGACTCTCAAGTTAAAGTATACTTTGAGGTTCTTCAGGAAGATGGAAGGAGGTCAACAAAGAGTGCTACTTCTAGAAATACTGTGTAAAGCAAAATGCAGAGAAGATGCATAGTTCAATTGTGTTGTCACACCAAGTTCCTCATCTGCTTGCCTGCTTTGTCAGCACTGTTCCTAAGAGACAAAATGTATATATCATAAACACTTAACAAAGAGGAACTAGAGAGTAGCAGAGAAAAATAGGAAGAAAAGACTACATTAAAAGAGGAAAGAGTGCATGCCTGACATTCCGAGCAGTTTTTAGTAACCATTTTATTTGGGAAGCCAAGTGGGAATTTTATAAACCACAAATTGATGTGGTTGCTGAAGCCACCTTTATCCTGCTGGTGCACAGGCAGACCCTGACACTGAGGAGGAAAGCAGCCTTTGACAGGCGGGCAAGAATGTGGCTTGTTTAGTAAAACTGCATGCATGCCTCCTCCCTCAAAGGTTACTCCAGTGTGAGGCGGTCAGTGCTGTGGTAGGAATGGAAGCTGCTTCAGAGCACAGGAAACCACTCCCTTCATCAACTCTAATCTGATGCAGGTTTTGATTTCCCTGGCATGGCTTTTGCAGACCTTTTGCATTGGGATTGATCACCAGTATTTAGTTAAAACTTTGTTATATGTAGGGGCTGTAACTCTTACTTTTAAGTCTCATATATTTAGTAACCTGTATTTTATGAGATGGGAAATCTCTTTAGGGGCAAGGAGGTCATGGAATTATTTTCTCTGAATGCTGACTCTGCTCTGATCCACCCTCAGTGATTATTTTTGGAGTGCCGCTATGGTCTGGACACAATTAAGAGTAAAAACTATGGAGAAAGCAAGAGTTCAAATTCACATATAGGGGTTCCTATTCATTAGAGCCAGTTAAAAAACATGTAACAGAACTACATGTTAGTGCTTTTTAGTTTGCTTATTTTTATTTTTACTTGCTTTTTCCTGTTCCAGTTGAAGGAGGTGTCAAGGTGTCATTGCTAGTGACACTGTGTTAATAACTGTCTAGTGGGCAGTTGCTCCCTTACATGATCATCAAGGTAGAAATATGAAATTGCTGTGCAGAATTGTAAGAACAGTTTTTGGCAGTGTGGAGGAAAATCCTTATTAGAAAAGTGTGATTAATTAGGGACAAGAAATTTGCACAGAACTGATGACTATCAGAAAGTGGGAACTCTAGAGCAATGTAATGGTATTTGTTCTCGTCAAGGGTTAAGGCTGGGCTGGCCACTACATGAATACAGCTTCTCTGTATTAACCCCTCTTCTAAGAGGGAAAAGAAAGAGAATAAGGGAGGAACACCCACGGGTTGGAAAAGAAAACCTAAACTGCTTTAATGGAAATAATAACAATAAAATGAAATACATACAAATATATAAAAACCCTATAAATAGTACAGTCCCCCTGATAACAATTACATCACCATCACAGTGACACTGTGGGCAAGCACTGGGGAAGTCCCAGGCTGGACCCAGCAGCAGATGTGAACCAGATTCAGAACCTGGAATCTGGAACTATGTTCAGGAATGCGTGGATTGGAATTGAAGGCAAAGTGGACGGAGTCCTCACTGGATGGTAGCCACTGAAGAAGAGGGCTTGACCCTTGTGATCCCTCAGCTTTGTGCTAAGTATGATGTATATGGACCTTGATGGTCAGTTTAGGGTCTCGTGTCCTGTCAATTCCTTCCCGCAAGTGCAGCCTCTCACTTACTGCACCCCCGTCATGGCATACCAGATTTAGCAGTGACCTTGGTCTTCACGGGAGAAAGTGTAGGCAAGTCTTTTGTGCGTACCAGTCCTTGGTACTAACGGTAAACATCACGCATTATCGCTTGTAGAAGCAGACACTGTCTGCAAAAGTACACTGTTAACTTCAGAATGTGCAGTGAGATGAGACTTAGCTGAAAAGTAAAGTTACTGAAAAGAAATAGTTTTGTTCAAACTTGAACACGAACGGCTGTAGTTGGGTTTGTACTTCCAATTAATTGTAAATTACGGATTATGATTTTCTGTCCGTTTCTTTCAAGACTTTGATTTTTTTATCTCCTTCCCTTTGCAGCTCTTTGTTACATGACTGTTAAAGTCTTAAAACAACCTTTTCATTTCATTCTACTTTTGTCTTTAAAGAATTACTGTTTTCAGTAAAGAATATGATACTTAAAGCTTTTCATTTCTCTAGGGAAATGTGAGCCTCGTGATGTAAATTTGAGGAAGCGCAGACTAGACTAGTATAAGGAGCCAGGACACAGGTAGTTAGTAAGGACATAGATGCATGCTTGGCCTCCCTGCCCTAATGAAGATACTTAAAATGTGCTCGGTTTATTGTCTTGTTTTGGGCCCACAGTGATCTGCTAGGCAAAATTATGGAAGGCGTCTCCTCCCTATCACAGCAGCATGTAGCTGAATGATGATACATGAGAATAATTATATAAAGAACTGCATAAAGCAGCTGTGCTTTAGAATGTGGGAGAGCAACAGTAGAATGTGTATGGTATGTGTAAATCTAAGTGTATTTGTCTCTCTTACATTTAAAATTAAAAACATAAAAGTTTCATGCCTGTTGTATAGGCTTTATGGATTATTTAATGTTTCTTTTACTGAAAAATAATCCATGTGATTTTGTTTTAATGGGTGTTTTTGCTGAGCAAACCCATACCATTTTTGCCTTTGGAATGGTAGGTTGTGGTCGTGGCTCAAAGACCATAGGTTGTCAATGAACCCATCCTGCTCTTCCCACTTACCGTAAAGAAGATGGACACTCAGGTTCTGGTTTAGGGAGGAAACTGAAGGCAAGTGGAAGACCTCTTGTTTTTGCCTGTGTTCTTGACTAGCAGGAGTTCCATGAGGTATGGTAGGCACTACCATTTGAAATTGTTTTTGTCTTGGACATCTTTCTAGTGCAGGAGCGGAGTGAAAATGGAACTTCCTTGTGACAGTAATTTTCAAGCTTTTTCTGTTTGCTTACCTGTGCAAAGCATCCAGCATTGCAGATCTCTATATACTGAACTTAAGCTGCTTCGCCATAAACCTACATTTTTTAGTTATCTTTCACAGGTCCTTTAGAAATAATCCATTAACTATAGTCTGGAAACCATGGCTAAAGAGTAGCAAGAGGTCACAGTGCTGGAGTTACTCCTGATTGTCACGCTGAAGGCAGAGGAACCAAGATTTTACCCATTATATCGAGGATGGGAAAGTTTTATTACTGTGATTCTCATAGTTTGTGATTGCTGCCTGGTTTTAAGAAGCAGTAGAAAAGAAAAAAACTTAAATACTTGAAACCATTCAAAATATGACAAATTATTAAACCTTGTGTAAACGTTTATAGAAATGTAACCTTGAACACTGCGTTTAAGTGAGGACTACGTGTGTTGTTTCTCTTTAAACATACAAACCTACTGAGACGTTGGGTTGCACAACTTCCCACAGCTTTTGGCAACAGCTTCTAACTGTATGGGCTTGAGCTTCCATTAGAGTGATGTTTTAATGACAGGATTCCTTACCCTCATATGCTTTGTCACTAGAAAATAACCAATGAAAGCCACTAAAACATGCAGTTATGTTTAAAATATATTAAAAGTGTTTAATTTTAGACCTATTTTGTTGTATTATTTAGTCAAAGCAGGGCTTATCAAAAAGTTGTAAAATGCCATGTAAAGACAAGAGTGTAAATATGAAGTCTGACATAAGATCATCAGTTTTGTTCTTTCACTTGTGATATTGCCTGGTACCTATTTGGTTAGACACTGAACAAATGAAGACTGAATTCTAATGAACACATGTGCACAATATGTGTGTGACATGATGGGAAGTGTTTGCTCTCTGGGCTAATATTCACATCTTCTGTAAAAGCAATGGTTCTAGAAAAAGGCAGGAGATGTTCAGCACTTTACACAGCCAGGTTTTAAGCACTATCCTGCTGTTACATCACAGGAAAGCTTGTGGTTACAGAGCACCTTCATAGCAGCAGCTCCACAGACATCTACAAACCACTGAGAATATCTGCTGGTTTTCATTAAGCATTGGTAGAGTCTTGGCTTCAGGAGTGAGGTCCGGTGTTAGTCATAGCCTTTTACATCAGCTATCTCTTGGCTGATGTAACTCCAGGTATTTATACTATGCCTCTCTGCCTTGCATATACAGACAAGTCAGTGAATGATTAATGATTCCCTCCATCACTGGGCCTGCACACTTGCCAACAAACAATAAAAAAGACTCTCCCTTCCTTCCTGGACCACAAGAAAGGTTGCTTGACTGGTCTGTAGGGATTGTTGGAGGTTTTTTAAATGTATTGTTATATTACATGTTTGCATGTGCAAGAGAGAGAATATCTTACATATTTGTGAAAAATAAGAGGAAAAGTAAGCTGAAGAAATGAATTTCAGATTTAATTTTGAAGAGAATAAGATCTGTGTTCATTCTTGGATGGGAGGGGAATAACTAGATTATACTTGGCTGCCACTGAAGTTTATCTCCTTCTCATGACTTCCCTCTGATGACCATCAGTCATTGTGTTCTTGAAGCAATGAATAAGATAGTACTCCGGTCACACGTTTGGAAGAGCAGCCAAATACTACATGTAGGCTCAACTGCAGCAGACCTTACCATCAGCGTTCAGGTCCAGAACTGGAATCAGGGAAGCAAATGCTATATAGCCATCTCACAGCAGCTGGTGGTCTTAAATCGATGTCCTGCTCAGAGTATTATAACATGAGCTGGAGCTTTCACAGCAGTTGGCTCATTTATGGACAGGGTGAGGAGCAAGAGAAGCTGGAAGGTCAGAAGAACAAGGCTTCCCATGACCAGATCTGTTTGGTGAGGTAGATCACCAGCTTCTGGCAAATCACAGAGTCATACCTTTTGAAGTTAGTTGTTTTCAGTGCCACAAGTTTCAAATCTAATACATGCGCATAACTTAATTTGTCAGGAGAGTGTCTCCACAGAAGATGTTTCATCATCTAAAATTAATCTGTTTTCAGTTATATACTGAAAACCCTCCCTATATTTATTCTTAAAACAGACTTCTGTGAACATTTTATTCACATGGTTGGAAAATTTGCTCTGTGTTTTTTTTAAAAAAAAATCTGTATCTTCAAAGAGTGATGAGAAATGCGAAATGTAAGCACAAATAATGTTGTCAGAAAGTTCTCTGTAGCGATTTATATCGAAAATGTGATGTAGGTCTGAGTAACGTATTTAGCACCTGTAAGTTCCGTGATGCAGAATCACAGGGCTAGAAACCTCTGGGTATTTTCTGATGTCTTTAGAAGCCATTCTCATGACATTTCTGTTTTTGTTTACTTCATCCAAAGATTTGCAGTGTGTTTTTGAAGTCACGCATGCTTTCCATAATGCTAGATGGTTTGAAAGAATTTGTAAGTAGCCAGAGATGCTCAACTTGGGGAAGAGCTAAGAGCTTTTTTTTTTTTTCCATTTAAGGCCATTAACTTCAGTAGTTGGATATCAGCTCTCCCTTTCTTATGTTTGGGGGTTTTTTTGTGTAAAATCACAGTCAAAATAATTTCAGACCAGAACATGACAATTTTACCCATATTGACTAACATCTTCTGACGTAAACTCCTCTTATTGCAGCAGAACCATGTGTTGGATTAAAATGCGGTACAATATGACCAAGGGTATTGGGATGTAGCTTTTACAAATTAACATCAGTTTATCCATCAACAACACATTGATACCCTTTTGCACCAATGCCAAAAATCCCTTCAGGAATGCAAGATCCTGAAGACAGTATTCTCCAGTTTCTGTCTCCTGCCTTAGGGTCTCTGTTATTTTCTTGTGCCTTTACTTCACTGCCAATAGGTCTCCAATACTTTTCCAGTTTCCTTTAGCCTAACCTTTCCCTGGTTTATTTTATGATTTTGGGGTTTTTCATTACCGTTGCCTGTAAGATCATACATTTCAGATTAATTCAGTCCTCAAGTTTAGTACTAAAATCTGATATCAAAGTTGTTTGACGGTACACGCAGGTAGGAAAGGCACAAGTCTCTGAGGAGCGTGTGTTCAGTGCTGGAGATGAGACAGGGAACCGCATACATGTGCTGTCTCCCAGTCCATCCATCCTTTTATAGAGAAGTCTGCCGAAAGACGCGTCATTCAGGAAGTGGGTATTTTCCCACTAGAACCAGAGCTACTGTTTTAGGTGTGCCATCTAAAGACAGGGAGGACTCAGCCATTAGTGCTAGTTTTTAAAGTCACGCTCTTTGCCAATTTAAATTTCCGAGGTTTCTAATACCAGTCATGTTTTGTAATGCAGACAGAGTGAAAAACACATCAGCACTGGCCGTGGTTATACCAAGAGATGGTACAGATAAGCTGAAATTTTTGTTAAGGGTTTTTTTCTGTGGGTGGCCTCCCACCCGATGTGTTTACTCTGCATTTGGAAACTTGCATGTTTTCAGATCCAGCCATGTCTCATAAAGGTGTTTCCAAACAGAATGACTAGAGCAGCTTAAGACAGCTCATGTGTCAGGAATTATTGACAGAGAAGCATTCACATCCAAGTCATAACAGTGCTTCCACCCTGTGATTGGGGAGGGTGTGGTGCAGCAGAGTTGCGTTTTATTCAGCCATGAATACTCAGAAGCTACTGCAGTTTAAGCAAGTAATAGGGAAAGAGAACTATGAAAACTTTTCTTCTTCATCACTTCAGTTTTGACATGAAAATTGAAGTAATGGTCAGGATAATGTTATGCAAAAAAACCCAGAAGTGTAGTGCTACCACTTTATGATAATATGCAACCCCTCCCCCCCCAACAGGTTAAAAGAAAAATCATGAAGACTTTTCTGGTTGCATTGTGTGCTTTTTGTGGAGCAAACATAAAAAGGGAATTGTTGTCCTTTCTTCAGTGCAGGGTGAGCAGGAGATAGAGGTACCCACTTCACCATGCCAGCTATTCTGGCTCTTCTGGCTGAGCAGAGCAATTTAAGTTTTGGGATGTTCTTGAAACCTCCAAGGGGTGGGTGGAATATATTTAAGGCCTTTGGCCAGATGTATTCTCCACCCTCCTTAGATGTACATCCCAAGAGACTAAGCTCAGAATTCATATGGGAGTTCTTATCCCCAGACCAATAGGCATGTACTCCAGATGGACAGACCAGCTGGTCTTTCTTTCCAGCAGGTTTTAGAGCAGTAGGTGAAGTCACACATATAAGGCCTTCCAGATGATCTTGTTTATGTGTGGCACCTATCTTTGTGCTGTGCTGTAGCGGCAGTTGTTGATGCTGTAGTAAGATTACACGTTATTTGACTGTCATATTGGGAATACAACTTAAAAACGATGCTCTGTTTGGAGTGCCGAACACCCGCGTGTGAACACTACTTCAACTAATACTCTTTCTTTCATCTCAGTTCCTGCAGAACCTTTATTGTGCAAGTTTGCTGATGGAGGGCAGAAAAAGAGACAGAATCAGAATAAATATATACAAAATGGAAGAGCATGGCACAGAGAAGGCGAGGTGAGACTTGTAAGTCCTTCCTTGAAGCTTTAGTGTGGGTGTACAGTAATGAATACTTATGAAAATGATAGACATTGGGAGTTCTTTGCTTGGCTCTTTGGCATATTAAAAATGTGCAGGCAACTCTTACCCAACAGTTTGCAACTCCGTAAAATGCTTTAAAATCTTTCTTAAGAGGAAAAGAAACAAAATGTGAAACACTAAATCGTATCTCATTAAATTAAACAATAAAATTTCTTTCAACTTCATAAAGAAGTTATATTTCTCATAGTTTAAAATGACCTGAAACATATCTTTTTTTACATGTAGAAAATAATGCTTTTATTTAAGCAGCACTGAAGTGCACGTCACTTTCGTCAGATTGAAATAATGTACCAGTGCATCAGGGTTTTTTTGTCACAGCTTTTTGAATCTTTACTGTTCAAGTTAATAGTTTCATTGGCTGTGTTTAGCAAGCCTAGACACCTCCTTCATTAGACAGAAAATTCAAATGTGTCTTCTGACAAACACCCCATTAGTTCTTGCAGTAATATAATGCAGGCAACACCCCAACATAATCATCTTCATTCCCTGCCTCTCAAACATACACATGTTCTCTTAGCCAGGTGTTTCATAGATGGCATTTTGTTCCTCACGCTGGAAACTTGGAAGCTTCTATTCATAGCCAGTATTGCTGACTGTCTTCAGTATAGAATTATTTCTGTCAATTAACCTTTCCCTAGCTTACATTAGTAAACTTTTTCAGTATAATAAAGAGTAAGAGAAATAATTTACAATCAAAATTATTTTTCTTTCTACGTTTTATTTTTTAAAAGGCTGGAATGACGCTCACCTATGATCCAACCACAGCTGCTTTACAAAATGGGTAAGTTAAATAGCAGCACTCTAAGACAAAAAGTTTACTTTATGAAAGATGCACCGAACCAGCCTTTAATAAATACTTCTGCATTTTCTAGATTTTATCCATCACCCTACAGTATTACAGCGAACAGAATGATCACCCAGACATCTATCACGCCATATATTGCTTCTCCGGTTTCCACATACCAGGTTTGTATTTAGGATTTAGTAGTTGAAATGGTTTGTTGGAGCCTGTGTTTACTTACCAGTTACTGGTTTTATAAATTCTGCAGTAATGCATTATTTTAATGAAGTGGCCACTTCACACTGTACAGCATAACATAAAAACTGTTTGTTTCAGGAAGCAGAGCAAGTTAATGAGATACGTGGTGTATTGCAAAACAAAGTCTCTAGCTTGTGCTGATGGCTAAGGTATTTGTAGCCACTTCTGCATTTTATGTGTGATTTTTCATGTTCTTTGGTCAAGTTCTTTTTGATGTTAATAATACGTCTTTAATTATTCTTTTTTTTAAACCTTCTTGATTTAGTTAAATTCTATTTCAAATATGTTTCTCTATGCTTTTTGAACTTTTCTCCAGTTCGTTTCAGAGAAAGAAACCAGCCCAACAACAGTGTGTTAGTAGTTATACTGAGAAGGGAACAAAAACTTGCTTGACGTTAGAGAAGGAAATTTCAAAGAGAGTTCAGAGTGCACATTACTTAGTATTAAAATTCACTGGTTTTATATTAGGAGTAAAGCATTTAGCTGTTTCTAAACCAGAAGGTACTTAATTTTGAACAGTAAATTAAAACATGAGTGATGCACAAAAGCTTCCCGATAAGGAATTTTGGTAGGTGTCATCCTGAGCACAGTGTTGGCAACAGTGCCGCATGCTGAGAAGGGCATGAAACAGCTTTTGTCCTCAGACAAAGATGGCTAGTGAGTGCTCAGTTTTAAGGCGGCATGCTTTCCGATTCACCAACTACGTGCGTTTAATGCGCCTGGCGCGGCAGCCTCAGACATACGCTGTGCAGTTACTGCTTGAGAGGTGCCAGTGATTGCATTGCAAGCTAAATGATAACTGTTTTGGCATTTAACACACAGATGAAATTAAATGTCAGTGATTCAGGTCATAAATAACAAAAAAAAAAGAAGAAATGCAGAAAATCCTTAGCTCTGTGTCAGGGAAGGAGGAGGGGCTGTTTGATTTTAGTGAGAGACATGCTGAGTGTTCTGGCCTGCTGTGGGTGAGACTGGAAGTAGCAGGCAGGTAGAAGGCTGGTAGAAGCATGGTGGGCCATTCTGTCAGTGTTCCCACTCACCCTCTCATTCCAGGCGAGACAAATGAGGAAGAGTTGGCTAATACTAATTTGGAGGCCTAATGCCTGCTCACGTGAGCAAAGCATTATGTAAGAGTTAGGATGGTGGGCTCTGGGATAAAGGGCAGCTGGATTAATTTGATATTAATTTCTGAGGTGGCTTACGCAACACTATGTTTGCTCTTGGCAGCCAGTGCTAGTGCTGCATTTTTTAGTATGTTGGATCATTTTGCTGTGTATAGCAATACCTCAAAAGCTGGGGCAAGTTCCTGCCCTGAAAAGTATTCCAGCAGAATCAGCGGCTATTCTTTATTAAAATATAAACTGTTTATAAAGTAAGACTCTTGGATATTCAGCATTCAAGTAAAGACTGGAAGCTGACATGGAAATACACTTCTTAAGGAATATAGTATCGCTTTTCTGGGTTTATTGAGACGGGCAGACCACACTACTATGTGTTTCCAGTATTTCAGTACACATATTGTGGACCTTACTGGGAATCAAGGTAATACCATTATACTTGGAGTGTGCGGTAATAGGAACTGAAAAGTTAAATTGAAGTCTTCCCTTCTGGGGAAGACGGAGGTTCTGGGCCAGAAGAGTTTTGTAATTTCAGGCTTAGTCACATTTTCATTACTGATCCCTTCTCACTGAAACCTACAGCATTGTCATCTACACAACAGAACGTATAAAAAAAGCTCAAGTTGTTTGGTTTTTCCTTTGAGGCACGGTATAACCTGTTTGTAGTTGTGTTCTCATGCAAGATAAACAAATGTAATAAAGTTTTGGCTAGTGTTAGTTTCTGTAGCTCCTGAGTGCCCACGTGACAGTACTATCGTACTATGAGTAGATTAACCAAAGCTTTAGTCAGGCTGTACCAGTATTTTGGCAATTAAGCTTTTGCCTGAGGAAAGGGAGGGTTCACATGTTGGGGGTTTTGTGTTTTTGAACTGCTGTTTACTCTTTTTCTGATTGGAAAAGAAAAAGAATTATTACTGTGGTTTGAAAGTCAGTATGAGAAGGAAGGTAGAAGTATTTCCATCTTGAATAAAATACCTCACCTGGATTTTTTTCAAGACTATCTGTCTACCTGCCCTGTTCACAGCACTCTGGGAATGATGGCAGTGAAAGGGCTTTAAATGTCCAGCAGCAGTGGCGAGCCATTTGTGGTGCAGGTCAGAATCCTGCCTTATCGTACAGACCTACAGGAGGTAGCGGGGAGGAAGCATTTTCATTCTTACCTTTAATATTTCTAGCAGCACAATCCTTCAAAGAGCTGTTGGAACCAGCTCTTTTTAACTAAGATAACCGTATAACCTGTTCGCTTACCTTTTAATCTTTTAGTTTACCTTGTTGTGCGGAGTCAGGCATCCTAGTTTGCTTTAACCTCTGGGTAGCCAGTGTTTTGGGAGAGAAGACACACTAGTTGGAAGAATAGGAATGCTTATCGGAACATTCTCCTCTTTCTGTGCTTTGGGAATAAAATACTTCAGTGTCTTGGAGAGCAACATTTCTCTTTATTCCTGGAACAAGATTCTACCTAGAATCCTGGTTTCTTTTTCCCTTGTGAAAATCTCATAATCTATTTTACTCCAAACACACTAGACGGCAAGTGGTGCTGTACCTTCTGAGATCCCAACTACTTTTTCACTGGTCTTGATCAAAGTTTCCGAGTCCTGTGCTAAGAACATAGTATGCTGTTCTGAAAGGTGTATGTGGTAGATTGTCTTCAAACCTTGTTTCTGAGGAGTATCCGTGAGAGTGAAAAGGAGATAGATTGGTGGTGTAACACACTCTCATCTCTTAGAGCTGCCCAGGAGTCTGAGGAGCCTGATATTTCCCATCACCGGGAAGAACATGCTCAGGGGCTGGAAAAGGCTCAGTGTTTGTCCCATAAGGAAGAAGGCAGGGTTCCCCCTGATGATGAGGAGGAATGGGAACAGGTTCCCATCCGTGGGGGAAACAGAACCCTCTCCTGCCCCNAGGGGATTCAGGGAACTTCAGCCCAATGAGGAGAGGCTGAAGGAGCTGGGATTG